>JBAGKK010015504.1:0-30533 GCA_037177015.1 Euceroptres primus
TATATATGTATGTGTTATTGAAAAAAGGTTTAAACATTTTTTGAGCAAAACTACCAACTCAATGAACATGCTAAATATTCCAAAATACAAATGACGCAACTGAATAAATAAAACTTGATTGAACTATAATGAAATTTAATAAAAAATATAATATCAAGATATACATTCTGAAAATAATTTGACCCCATCAGAAGTCAAAACTCAAAAACAACTTTTGTATCTGTCAATATAATTGATTTGTTTGATTGCCCAATTATTATTATAAATGAGACCTCAAAATTTCCAATCAGAAAAACTCGATTAAAAATATCATGTAGAAGGTTATCATGTGAACTCGACGGTGAAAATTTATTAAAAATGCTTTAAACAACTCTTAGGTGATTAGTTCAACACTCTTCCACTTGTACTAATGGCAAACACAGCAAAAAATTCTTTATTCAGGAAGAATCCACGAGTAAAACAAGCATCCCCAGAACAGCCTGCGTCCCGTAGAAAACCACCCTTAATAGATAAAGTAACCATATTGAACTTTGACGGACACCAAAAATCCCACCAGCTTTCTAAGGATCCAAACGAATAAGAATATTCTTCACCAAGATGTCACGAGTCACCCTGAATACCTCAAAATAGTTTTCCATCCCCAGAACTCACCCCTACATGATTGGTTTTGCTATCGTCAAATTGTACTAATGGTAAAAAACCTAAAAAATACTAAAGACTCCAAAAAATTTATAATGATAACATATTTAATAACTCGGGAAGGAAACAAGACTGTAACTTTTGAAAAAAAGCATTGAAAAGATTAAGAAATTTCGCGTCGAAAGAGTCATATGTGAATATCTTTGGAATATTCCTAGTAAAGATAGAATTTAAGAAATCTAGAAGGAAATAATGTGCTACAGTCTGTGTCACAAGAGGGGAACCCGCAAAAGTCTATGAAAACACTGGGTATAAATCATAGTTATGATCTGAAAGAGGAGTATTAACTCTATTACGCTAGAAAAAAAGCATTGCATTATTTTTTTATACGATTCGTGTTACATCAATATTTTCAAGTCAATTTTAGACATAAAATAAGACAAATTTAAAGCAAAATGCCATTTAAAGCAAAATGATCGAAAGTTGATGAAAATTTGTGGGCTAATCTACATAAATAAGCTTCAAACTGGTCATTTGTGGATTAAAATAGAACCACTGGTTTTGAAGATATTGACTAGAATAGAAAACAGTGAAAATCTCGATTTTTACTTTTTTCGCTTCCTCAATTTTAAATGAGAGTTTGTTAAATAACTTTTTTACCGAACCTAGAAATTAATCTTTCTCATAATATTTACTTTCTCTGGAAAATTCTGTTTCGAATAAACTATTTTCGAAGTTATTTTGACTATTTTTCATGCAGATATCGAATACAAATTACAGTACGGAGCGAAAATTTCACTATTCTCTTTTACATCAAATAAATTCGCAACTACTGCAGGTTTTAAATATTTCTAGAGATAGTTTTAAAGCTTACCTTCCATACTTTATGTTTAAAGAATTTTACATTTTTGTAAGACTTTACAGAACGTGACATCGTTCAAACATGTGCTTTGTTTGTTTTTTTAAGCCAGTAAATCAAACTGTTTATAAGAAATAAATGCTCACAATATTTCAGAAATTGTGGCATCTTTAAAATATTGCGCATTAGAATAAATTCCTCTGTATCGGATAATAACCATAATTTATACCTAGTGTGCAGTTTTCATTTACTTTTGCGGGTTCTTCTCTTGTGACGCAGACTGTAGGTGAAAAATTTTCCACATTTTTTTGAATGCCTGAAAAAGTGAAGAAAAGATTTAGGCGAATTTTGAAAAAAATCATAGCGGTACTTTACAGTATAAGCTTCAAAACAAAACCTAGAAACTCCAAATATCTTTACTAGTCCTCTAGTAATAAATGCAAATGAGCCATCATATTTTTATTTTTGCGAGACTGGATAAACATGTAGTGAATAAGAGCAAAGTTTGTTGATACAACCTTATTATCGACCAGTTTTTAAATTATACCTAGGGGTGGTGTCTGCTAGAACTTTAAGATAAATGTTAGAGTTAGTGATTTGAGATGACCCTATTATCCACAAGTTTTTAAATTTGACCTAGGAGTGTTTTCAGATAAAATTAGTAAATAATCTTCAGAGTTGTCGGTTTTTTAAAAACCAAAGTCTTTAAAAAATCATCAACTTCGGAGCTTATTTACGAATTCAATCTAAAACCACCTCTAGGTAAAATTTGAAAAAGTGTCGATTAAAGGGTGGTCTCGTGAATGATTCCGGAGGTGATATTAATAGTTAGAAATGCAATAGAAAGTTTTTTTGTGGCTTTGGCATTCGAAAAATCACCAACTATGGAGCTCATCTACAAATTCTATCTAAAACCACCACTGGGTCAAATTTGAAAACTTTCCGGTAATAGGGTGGTCTTAGGAATACTTAGTGGCGGATTGTATTGACCCTCGATGAAAATGATCGTTTATAATGTTGGATGTTAAATTTAGCTTTATTATTTCTCACACCACTCACAGAAATACAAAATCAATGTCATTAACAATTTCGTGGACAGAAGCATAAATTTAGCTCACCAAGACTTTCATGAAAAAAATCTAAAAGGAATTAAAACAATTTTAATAAACAATAACTACCCTATAATTTTTATCAACACTGTCATAAAAAAGGCTAACTTTCATACATCAAAAAAATACAGACACACAGACGCTCCAGCATATGACGAACACATGGACTGACAACATACACAATCCAATACCCGACACAGGCCCAGCAGGACATAACAGCACCAACGAAACACAGATATCACCCGCACACATATCTTTACCGTATGTTCAAGGTTTGTCAGAAAAAATGTCTAGCATTCTCAAATCCTTCAACATTAAAATAGCCTTCGTAACGTTAGTGACCTCAAACCAATTTTCAAGTCAAAAAAGGATCCAAATCCGAAAGAGAAAACGTGAAATCAAACCAACTTTCAAATCAAAAAAGGATCCAAATCCGAAAGACAAAACGTCTACAGCACCCCCTGCATTGACTGCAAAACAGTATACATAGGCACCACAAAATTATCGCTACATACACGCATAACAGAACACACAAAAGATGTTTAAAACCCCCAAACAAATGGACAGCAATGAAAAAACACGCACGGAGAACTTGTCAACATTTTATTTCCCTCTTTTAGAAAACAGCAAGTTTTAACCTTCAGTATAAAAGACAACATACAGTATCATCATTAAGAAATTTCTTCCTCTATTTCCTTTTCTTCACACTCCTCAAAATTGCAAACAATATGAATTTTATTTATATTTTTTTTATTTTTAACAACAAATAAGTTCACCAAAATATAAAAATAATGAAAAGAAAATTTATGAAAAAATTTTTTAATTGCATGAAAAATTTTCCAATTACATCATTGTCAATAACAAGATTGTTTAGTAAAATAAAATTAAAATCGAAACAAATAACTTTCCTTTAACAGTATATGTATCGAAGATTAGTTTCTCTCACCTTTTATAGTCGTCCCTTCCTGTCCAATACGCTAACTTACTCCTTACCGCGCTCTCTTCAAAAAGGTCCACTTTTCCTCTCCTTACAAAACTCTATGGAAAAAAAACTTCTTTCACTTATCGCGGTAAGAACACTAACCAAGACATCAGTTTTTATGCATTTTTCAAACGAAATAGACGTCCAAACAGAAACGCTCCACCATTCAGTCTGTCAGAATGCATACGCATTTAACAATTTCCACAAGGTTAGTTGACAAAAATCTCATTAATTACAAGTCGAATTTCAAAGTTGGATACAATCTCATATTTACCACTTCATTATAATGCATTATAAATTTTAATTGCTGATTATAACAAATAAATTCACACAATACAATACATTTTTTAATTTCTGATAATTGTACCAAAGTTACCGAAGTTTGTATTACTTAAAAATGTACTAGAACCTTATATCATATTACAAATTTCATTATGTTGTCCAATTATTGTAAGCACAACACACTTTTTTTCAATTATACTACAAATTTTAATAATTTGTCCAATTATTGTAAGGGCAACACATTTTTTTCGACTTTTTTAGATTATATTACAAATTTTATTATTTTTTCCAATTATTGTAAGGATAACACACATTTTTTAGTTTTATTAGTTTTGTGCAAGCATTACCAAAGATATTTAAGACTGTACTAAACCAAATTTGAAATAATTTCCTTATTTAAACTACATTCGTACACTGTATCCCTGTTAAAATATTTTTTTTTTAAATCTTTTTTTTCCAGAATAAACATAAACCACTGCAGAGGGCCACCATTGTGGGTCGAAACGTTTGGTTTAATTAAAAATTAATTAAATTATTTATTCTGAACCTAAAGAATTTCAATTCAAAATTTCTTGTGAACTTTCGTATTTGAAAAATGTCCAACTCTGACATTTATCTGAAAGTTCTATCAGAAACCATCCCTAGGTCAAATCTCAAAACTTGTAAACAATAGGGTAGACTCAGGAATGCTTTCGAAAGTGATAGCAATAGTTAGAAATGCAGTTGAAATATTTCTGGGGACTTTGGTACTTGAAGGCATTCGGAGGTGCCCCGGCTTAGTCCTTCAATGGCTAAGACGGGTATCTCCATAATGCAGATAAATTTGCATCACAGCAAAGGCACGTCGGCGATTCTAACCAGACGCATGGCTGTGGTGCAGTATAGCCCTAATCCAAGAACCATGGTTATACAGGGAGACGGGGAGGCACCCTCCCGTATGGAGGGTGCCTCCCCAGGTACCCTGGGAGGGTGCGGCTCCATATTCAAGGGGCCACATGAGAAATTACCAAGGGCGTGCATAGCTGTTGAGGGTGTGGATGCACTGTCAGTGCTTAAACTTTGCTCCAGGGATCTCGCTGTCATCAAGGTGAGGCTCAGGTGATTGGACGAAGAAAGACTCGAGGTATATATTGCCTCAGCTTATTTTCCAGGAGATGTTGAGGGGGCCCCTTCTCCTGGAGAGGTCGAGGCTCTTGTACTGCACTGCCAGGAGAGGAAGATCCCTCTGCTGTTGGGTTGCGATTCCAATGCCCACCATATAGTGTGGGGAAGCACGGACATTAATGACAGAGGAAGAGAATTATTAGACTACCTAGCGAGTACGGAGTTAGAGATACTAAGTCGAGGTAATTCGCCCACATTCCAGAAGAAAATCAAGAGTGAGGTTCTTGATCTGACTCTGTGCTCAGAGGATCTGAGCAACGCTGTGGTGGGCTCGAGAGTCTCCCTCGAGGAGTCCCTTTCAGACCACAAATTCATTTTGTTCCGGTTGATTCTAAGAAAACCGGCGGTTAAGAACATCAGAAACCCCAGGAATACGCTCTGGCACTCCTATAAGTAGGAACTGAAAGGTAGACTTGTAGACTTCCCTACAAGCTACGGCACCATAGATGAGCTAGAGCATGCGGCGGAGTTCCTGCGCAGGGGTCTGTTTACATTTTATGAGAATAATCGTCCCACGAGTACAATTAAGTCTAGAAAGGAAGCTGAATGGTGGAATAAGAACCTAGAGAAGCTCTGTAGAGAAACCAGAATAGTGTACAATAGGGCAAATAAAACTATACTATCTTCGGACTGGGACAATTATAAGTCGGCTCAGTTTGAATATAAGAAAACGATTAGGGAGAATAAACAGGAGGAATGGAGGGGCTTTTGCGAAGAAACCAAGAGCATTCCTGAAACGGCAAAGCTCCATAAGCTCCTGGCAAAAAATCTGGAGGCTCGCCTCGGGCTCATAAGGCTCGACACAAGTGAGTTTGCGAAAAATGAAGAAGAAAGCCTGAACTATCTGATGGAGGTTCACTTCCCAGGATTTCAGACAACGTACAGCGACAGGGTAGAGGGGTTCGGGGGCCAGGAGAGGGAGAAGGCTTACTGTGGGTTCTCTGCCAGGGTTGTAAATTTCAAAAGGGTAAAATTGGCCGTTAGGTCATTCTGCCCCTTTAAGTCATCTGGTACGGATGGTATCTATCCGGTACTCTTGAAAAAGGGTCTGGAATATATCGTCGCCCAGTTAATTAAATTATTCAGGGCGAGTATCGCCCTTAAACACGTGCCTATGGCATGGAAAGACGGCAGAGTGGTCTTTATACCAAAACCAGGCAAGAAGGGCTACACCGCTGCCAAGGACTTCAGACCGATCAGCTTGACGTCTTTTATTCTAAAAATTTTGGAGAAGCTGGTCGAGAGATACATTCGGGACTAAGTGCTCTCCGCCTTCCAGTTGCACGAAGAACAGCATGCTTTTCAGGCGGGCTGTTCGATGAAAACAGAGCTTTATACTGCCGTAACGAAACTGTAGCAGCAGCTGGAGCGGGAGGGATATGTGGTGGGCACTTTCCTGGATATAGAGGGGGCTTTTAGCAATAACCCTCCAGAAGTCATCTGTCGAAAAGCCTCAAGATGTGGGGTGCCGAGCCAACTGGTTCGTTGGATTGGCAGAATGCTGCGATTAATACGTTAATGGGCCTTACAAAATCAGCACTGCGAATTGTAGAGCTCTGGTGCGATAGCTCAGGGCACACAGTGAATTCAGAGAAGACCAACTTGGTCATCTTTGAGAGGAAATATCAGACTCCGAAGATCAACGCTTCTGCTTTCCGCGGAAGGAAACTGACGATCTCAGATTCGGTCAGGTATCCGGGAGTCATTCTGGATAGCAGACTGAACTGGGGGAAGCACATTGAAGCGCAGAGCAGGAATTTCGTGGAAACCTATTAGACGTGCAGGAGGGTCTTTGGGATGACGTGGGGCTTAAGGCCCAACATGATATCTTGGCTCTTTTCGGCCGTGCTTAAGCCCAGGATCTAATATGCAGCGGTAGTCTTGTGGCCACGGACCATGTTTAAGACTGTGCAAGACAAACTGTGTCGCATTCAAGCAATGGTGTTTAGAGGACTGACTGGAGCAATGAGGACGACGCCCACTGCGGCGCTCGGCTTTATGCTTTGTAAAAAACCCTTGCATATTGCAATTACCGCTGGGGCGGCTCAGGCAATGGGCCGTTTGGCAAGGTTTAATAGCTAGTCCTGGGGGACTGAACACACCCGGCTCCCATAAGACATCAAGAAGCTGCCGATTCTTGGAATGAGGCAAGATAAACGTACTAAACGCTTTAATTTCACCGAAGCTTTCCGAGTCATCATCCCGAATAGGGAGGTATGGAGGGCAGGTGAGTGATTACTTTTTCCTCCAAAGGGACATCTGGTATACAGATGGGTTCAAAGAGTAAAGGGGGAAAGGAGCAAGCATTTTGGACAGTACAGAAAGGAGGGGGCTAGATATTCCACTGGAACTATATGCAACAGTCTTCCAGGTGGAGGTCCTGGCTGTAGTCCGCTGTGCTGAGATACTTATAGAAGAGAACGCCACTGGCAGGCAGATTACAATCTGCTCTGACAGCCAAGAGGCATTAACTGCAGTTGGAAAACTAGACATAACATCAAAGCTGGTTTGGGAATGCAAACGTGCACTAAACCAACCAGCAGAAAGAAATAGCGTGACTCTAACATGGGTCCCTGGGCATACAGGGGTCAAGGATAACGAAAAAGAGAACCAGTTAGCTAAACGCGGTGCAGCCAGAGGATACATTTGACCTGAACCGGTATTGGGCCTAGCGTCATGCTGCATCGGTACGGCTATTAAGAATTGGGTCGGGACTAAACACCGGGAATACTGGATAAGCACTAAGGGTTGCCGACAGGTAAAGGTCACCCTGGGCGACACGTACAGGATGGACCGGGCCAGGGAAATCCTGGAGCTTACCAAGAAAGACCTAAGGATAATGGTGTGGATGCTCACTGGGTACAACCACCTAAATTACCATAAATATAAATTGAGGTTGAGCCCTACTACCAAATGCAGGAGGTGTGGTAGGGACGACGAAACAGCACTGCATGTCTTATGTCAGTGTCCGTCGCTTGCTGGGCCTAGGCTACAGATGCTCGGGATCCCTGTCATGGAATCTGAAGAGCTAATAACTCACAGAGTGGGAGACATACTGTGGTTCATTAAAAGGTCTGGAGTCGACCACTAGGTGGCATTATATCAAGGTATACTGGTGCCCGAAGTACCGGGCTTTAGGTAATAGGTACTCGGGATCCCTTACGGGGATCTAGCAACGTGAATAGTGGGAGATCCTCGGGCTTCACTATGAGGTCTGTGGCCGACCACTAGGAGCAGACTATTGAGGGTATGGCACAATGGGCTAAATTTCCTGAGCGCCAAGGTGGTACTAACCGTGCTCCCTGCCCGACTATAGAAATACAAATACAATTCGTACTTGAAAAATCACGAACTCGGACATTTATCTAAAAGTTCTATTAGAAACCACCCCTAGGTCAAATTTGAAAACTTGTCGATATTAGGGTGGTCTCAGGAATGTTTTCGGAAGTGATGTCAATAAGCACAAATGCAATTGATATTTTTTTGGGGACTTTGGTAGTTGAAAAATCACCAACTCTCACATTTATCTGAAATTTCTATTAGAAACTACCCCTAGGTCAAATTTGAAAACCTGTCAATAAAAGGGTGTCCTTGTTACGAGCGACGCAGGGGCGATGTTTTTGACTTTATGAAAGTCAAATTATAATTCTCAAAAGAAATAGAAGTATATATAAAAACTCCTATCGCCTTGCTTCACTCGTAACTCGAGCGCTTGCGAGGAATGCCTGACGTTGTGCTCGCAACCTCGGGTTAAGAAATCAAGCGAGCTAGCTTTGAGGACTGTAAAGATTTAGCACTTTAAAATCTGAAATGACAAAAATTATAATTCACCCCAAAAATTACAAAAATTTAAAACAAATCCATGACTGCAGAAACCCGAGAGGAAATCAAGGAAAATTAATATCTCTGTCTGTACATGTTTTCAGGAACGTAGCAAAAAGTGTTCGGAAATAATTTGGATACAATTGTTAAATAATTTTGTATACAAATCAGGTATTATTGTTAATCATAAATGTATGCGAGAACGTAAGGGTGTTCCATCGCGGCTATAAATTTAAGGGATGAAAGTAAATAATGAAAGAATAAAAGAAAAGAAGAATGCAGATTGAAATATTTAAAGGAAAACACATGTAGCTACGCTAAGGAGAGAAGGAGAAGAAGTTTGAGAGAGAGTATAATAAACTGCGTGGAAGAGGAACAGAGAAGGAGAAAAAAAGAGCTCGAGCTTCGCATTCTATCGCTACACACACATGCAAGCGTCATGCCATTGCCTCTACCATTCGCAATGCCTTAAGTCCACTCACACGCATCGCGGAAATAATATGTATGAGCCGACTGCTATAACCACTTGCATCTCGTTTGTTCAACTCGAGGTCCAGCAATGCTTCTTTCCTCCCCTCCTCATCCTAGCCACGAAGTATATACGTTGTGGAGCTGTCAAACTCCACGTGCTTTCACAACTAAAACAAATTTGCTTAAGGAATTACGTATTCCTAAAAATTATCCATAACTACAGGTCTTATCACTATTAAGTAAGTTTAATTAAGCTTAAACATACTACTAATTAAATCTAGACCAGTACCGAAAAAAATAAAACTCTGGTTCAAATAATTGCCATTATAAATTAATGGTCAGTGAACTCAAACGATTCTCTGAGCAAACACATTCTGAAGCTCAGTGAAGACAGCAGTACCGCGAAATTTCGCAAGTGCTGACAGCAATTTGACAGATACACGTATGAGAATCCTAATTATCCCTACTAATTCACCTCTAGCCATTACCAATTTCCTGCATAAACAAAAACCCCTACCAGGCTTAATCTCGCGAGGAACCGACGAGGGCGAGTAGGACCAAATCAAATTCCCAGTCTTCCGCGGGTCTTGGTAACGATCAGACTTGGAATAGCAAAGAACACGGATTCTTTCATCTCGACCGTCCACTGTTCGGTACAGCCAACTTCCTCATTGTATCCCGCCTAGTCAGGCCCAGCCCAGAAAAATGTTCTAGTCAGGAAGTCCCTTGCTGGTCGCGCTGAGTGGGCGAAAAGTCTAAAATCCTCGTAGCCGAACCGAGTCGACCGGGGAAATAATCAAATAAAACATTATTTCGGATCCGGGAAAAATTTTCGGAAAGTGATCTCGATAAATTAAGAATACCGAATCTCAAAACGGTATTGTTACATTATCAAATATCAAATTAGGATTATTGAGATCAGTAGGGATAATATCGATTGATTCCTATACTATCGATTATTCTCTGGTTAAAAGCCAGCTATTTATTTTCTCCTTAAGACTAATTGCAAAAATAGAAGCAAAGTTTCACGTCGCAAGCGTGTGTCGTGAGAAACGGACTAGAGTTGTCAATTGACAACGACAAAATTCAAGTGATCGCCCTGTCCAAAGAAACTGACGCAAGGACCACAGATACGCATCTCTCTTTTTCTGTTCGTCCGGACTGGTAGGATAAACTATATGATAAGAGTATGTATCGTTCTATCAATCATTTTTGTGCCATAATTCCGTAGATAAATGGTTATAATAAACTTGTAAATTCTCTGAAATTTGAACTCAATTCATCTTATCAGAATCATTTGAATTTTCCTCCCTTTTTTCATACTTTCGCTTCTGATAGCAGAAAAGAAACAATAATAAGAGACAACCCCTTCAGTCCGAAGGGCGAGAGAAACAATCCCGCAATTATCAAACAGGATTCGCATCTTCGGAGTCCAATTTTGGCAGTTTAGAGCTTCCGCGTACACAGCCCTTAGATAAACTCATAAGAGACTTTTTGCAACATTTAAATCTTTTCTTATGCAATTTATTTTTGACTTAAAAATTCCATTTGTTTACAACAAATAATAGCCGTACGTAACAGCCCTCAGAAAAGTTTTCGGAAATGATATCAATAGTCACAAATGCAATTAGAATTTTGTTTGGTGCTTTGCTATTAGAAAAATCACCAGCTTTGGAGGTCGTCTACAAATTTTATCTAAAACCACCCCTACGGCAAATTTAAAAACTTTTGGATAATAGCGTAGACTTAGCAATGTTTTTGGAAATAATGTCAATAGTCAGAAGTGGAATTGAAAATTTTTTGGGGACTTTGTTATTTGAAAAATCACCAACTCTGACATTTATCTAAAAATTCTATCAGAAGCCACCCCACAGTATAATTTGAAAACTGCTCGATAATAGGGTTGTCTCAGCAAGATATCTGGAAACGATATCAATAGCCAGTGTTATCATTATAAATTTTTTGGGGCCTTTGATATTTTTTAGGTTATTTACCATTAGTACAATTTGACGATATTAAAAAAAATCATATAGGGGTGAATTTTGGGAATGAAAAACTATTGTGAGGAATTTGGGGTGACTCGTGACATCTTGGCGAAGAATCTTGTTATTAGTTTGTGTCTTTAGAAAGTTGGTCAAAGTGCAATGTGGTTACTTTATCTATTAAGGGTGGATTCCTAGGGGGTGCAGCCTGTTCTGGGGATGCTTGACTTACTTGTGGGTTCTTTCTGAATAAAGCTATTATTCACTTTAATAGGTGAGAATTTTCTGCGGTGTTTGCCATTAGTACAAGTGAAAGAGTGTTGAGTTGATCAGTAATAAATTTTTATCCTGTCAAGTGCACACAGTGACCTACAAGATATTTTGAGTCGAGTTTTCCCGATTGGACATTTTGACGTCGCATTTATAAGAATAATTGGGTTATCTAACACAGGGATGGGAAGTAACTAGTTAAAACTAACTAGTTACTATAAACAGTTACTTTTTCTGGGTAACGATTATGGTAACGAAGTTACTTTCTTAAATAGGTAGCGAATTGGTAACTAGTTACATTTTTTTTCATTAACGGTAACTATAAAAATTGTTACGCTTCTCGTTACTTTCGAAATAATTTTTTTTATTACGAGAATCAATATAATTGATTGTTTTTGCAACGATTTTTTCATTTTTACTATTCGAATGGTGGTGACACTTTCAGCGACATACTAATCGCTGACTTTCGAACAATTACTAACGTCAAAAATAAACAAAGAGTATAGATAGAAATAAGCGTTAATTATTATTATTTTTCTTAGTACAAATTTCTAATATTTTTAAAATATAAAAGTAACGAAAAAAGTAATGACAGTTACTTTTTTTGCAAAAGTAACTGAGAAAAAGTTATATTTTGAAACGGTAACGATATCAGTAACTAGTTACTTTTTTTCGTGACGTAACGGTAACGGTAACTAGTTCCTTTTAAAAAGTAACTTCCCCATCCGTGGTCTAACATAACTAGTTCCTTTTAAAAAGTAACTTACCCATCCGTGGTCTAACATACTAATTATATTGACAGATACAAGGGTTGTTTCTGAGTTTTGACTTTCGATGGAGTCAAATTATTTTCAGAATGTATATTTTGATATTATATTTTTAAATTACATTATAGTTCAATCCAGTTTCATGTAATCTGATGCGTCATTTATATTTTGCAATATTTAGCACGTTCATTGAGTTGGTAGCTTTGCGAAAAGTAATTTTAAAACTATTAGACTATTTTTCAATGGTGAAAAAAGTGACGTAATTGAAAATGTGATTGAGTTTATATTGCTATTTTTAAATATTTATCTACATGATCAAAATTTCATATCTCATTTAAAATATAATTATTTAATATATATTCTTATTTTATAATGTGTGCGTCAATTTTAAATAAATTAATAAATTTATAACATTTATAAAAATTACAATTGTATGCAAAAAACTCAGAAAATGTGAGTTTATCATTGGAAAAAAGTATATTAAATGTTTATTATAGTATAATTGACAAAAAATTTACAAGGGAATTGAATGTATATACATTTAAATAATTATAAAGCAAAAAAATAAAAATACAAAAAATCCAGACGACGAGAATTGATCCCGCAATTTCTGCGCGCAAATCGGGCGCTCAACTGCTAAGCTGCTTAGCCACTTGAGAGACGGCTTTTTCGTGTCCATAAGACTAGGGTCAATTTCTTTAAAGCCGTTTTTCTCAAAACTGGCCAAATATTGGGTTCTAAGAATTTCACAACTTTGCTTTGAGGCCATTACCTTTCTATACAAAAGTATGAATCAAAACAAAAAACACCACCTCTGATTTTCCCCTTGATAGCTGTTTAAGAATACATTTTTTCTGAGGTATACTCTTTAGGAAACTGTTCTATTGACTATTGTAATTGCTGTGATAATTTTTTAAAAACTTGTTCTACAAAAAAACCATTTTATTAAAAAAAGTGAAATGATTGTGATTGTGATTCGATCTGGATAAAGAAAGCTTTGACTTTATAATAATGAAACATTTTACAGAAAAAAAATAAAAGCATTACGTACCAAATTAAAGATAAATCATTCCTTTAAACAATACTAGTAACGTAACAAAGATTATATCAGATATTTATCCGTAATGAAACTTTTTCTGAACCATTGCACTTTTATCCAGATGAGGATTTGGGACCACGATCCAGATAGTCGTGTTTTACAGCACACACAGCGTTAATTGATCTATGTTTCACTTGATCTCATCGAATAGCATTTTATCACTGTTACTTTTAAGTGTTTTTATCTTGATAAAAGTAATATTTTTAAATAAATGTGACCCTGCACGAGAAAAGAGACCTTAAGTAGGAAAATAAATTTTTTGAGTTTTTCAGTGTTCTTTATAGTTTTTGACCTACTCTTTCTCGTGGAAAAGTCAGAATTGATCTATCTCCAAAACCTGAGTCACTATGAGCAGTTAAAGTAGCGTAGTTTTTAGCGTTATACGGCCGACCCGGCGACCCCGTAAAAGTACCCTCTACACTCACCACTACTACTTTGGACGCCGTGACTGTGTGTCTACCGCACCTTCGTGTGGTAGACACACACGAACACTGTACGTACACTGAACACTGTACACACGTACAGTGTACACACGTACACTGTAGTAGTAAGTGGAGGTGGTTTAGAGAGAGTGCATCTTTTACATTTGCGGTAGTGATGCGGGCTGAACTTTAAATGCTTGTACTGTAAAATTTATCTAGCCTACTTAATGTCCCTTTTCTCGTGCGAGGTCACATATTGTAAAAAAGACACCAGCTATTACCACTATCGTATTTAATATTAAATGATGATAGCTTTTGTGTGTTTTTTCATGAATTATCCAGATCGGGGAAAATTATACTACCAATAAAAAGATCCTAATTGAGTTGTTTATGGTAATAGAAAGTCTGTTTCTGTGAAAAGTTTTAAAGAAAAATGTTCCGTGAATACAAAGAACAAAAGAAACAGTTCTAAAAAAATCCTACGGCAGTAAAAATGACGAAATTATCAGCGACAAAAAGTTACGTCGTCATGTCGGAAACACATTTTTAATTTTTTTAGTTTAAAAACGGCAACTAAGTGGTAAATAATATTATGCCACAATCCCTTTTTGATAATTTTACTCATAAAAAATTACTCCAGATCGCTTAATTCAAACATTCAGTTATTCTTCAGTATTATTCAGGTCGGAAACGTATCCAGTTCAGGTCACTCTCCCCTATGTATTGACAGGACATGCATATTTGTATATATAAAAAATTATAATTATTATTATTGTAAAGAATTATTTATTCTATTATTATTATTTTAAATTATATGAAATAATATTTTTATGAAAAATAAATAATTGCTTAATATGTGAAAAAATATATGATGAAAATGATTTACTTAAAAATATTTAATAAATGAAAAACTAAATTTTACTTGTTTCGGTTATTTATTAATATCTGAAAAGCGCTTAGAAACTAGGTTATAAATAAAGAAACATTTATTTTAAAGTATTTGTTTATTTTTAAAAATACAATTTTAATCTTAAAATTAACCCAAATCTAAAAGGAAGCTTAAATAATATATTTCATGAGTGATGATAGTAAATCTTTTGTTTACTTAATATGTTGGAATTATTTGTATCTCAAATTTAAAATCAATTATCAATAATATTAACTCAACTAGAAAGAAACTATAATAAACTTTACTTCAACCATTAATTTGTTGCATTGTTTAAGTTTTTTAAATTAAACTTAGGTTAAAATTTTCTTTAAACAATGGTATGCAATATTGCCAGTTTCTCGAAATTCTCCGATAATACACTGAGAAAAAAAGATTCTTAAGTCCAAAGAAATGCATTTATTTTTTTTCATTTCTTTGTATCGAAGAATTTTTACATAAATTAACTAAATATTTCTGCTAGACAAAAGAATCATGCTTCGAATCGAAGAAATTATTTCTTTGGTGATATTTCTTTCATGCAAAGGAATATTCTTTTGCAGGAAACATGACAGAAGCAACTCAAAGAAATGATTTACTTTACACGAAAAACCCGGGTTCGTTAGAACTGAAAGTCTCCGCCGAAGAAATATTTCTTTGATTAACCATTTTCAAGCATTTAAGATGATAAATATGTATTTAAATTTATGTATTTGTCTATGTATCATGTCATAATATATGTATTATGTCAAATATGTATTTGAATTAATGTTTGAATGCATGAATTAAGAATTTGGTTTCTTCAACTGAAAGAAGAATTTTGCTAAGACAAATTGAAATTCTTCACTTAAAAGAAACATTTTGTTAGGATAAAAGTTTGTTTATTTCATTTAAATGGGATATATTTTTAAATGAAATAAGTATTTGGTATAAATTATTTTAGTTAAATATATATAATAATAATACTAATGTAACTATAATTTATAAAAATTGTCTACTTGTAAATTTAGAAAAAGACGATCATGTAACAAAAGGTCAAATTGCTTTTTTCTAAAATCAGCTTTTTGACCAAAGAAATATTTCTATGAACCGATGGAATATCTTTTTGAACAGATGAAATATTGTTTTTCTCTAACTATTTAAGATTTGCAAAACAAATTAGGCATTTCTTTGCAGCTAAGAAATATTTAGTAAGTACCATTCAGTAGAATTATTCCTTTGCTGCAAAGAAATTTTTGATGATTCAAGATATCTTTTTTCGCAGTGCAGATATAATTTAGTTTGATTGACTTGGATTTCCAGCTGCTTGGGATTGTAAAAGCAAGCGCAGTCGGTCTACAAGAATCTTTGGATCATCCGCTTCCCAGTAATCAGTTTAGAAATGGCTTAAAGTAACCATATATTGTGGTAATGATCCTTCCCTAGTCGAAGGGAGTAAGAGCTCATCCTCGAAAGAAAACATTTTAGCAATGAAGTTCACATATTTAGGACTCTTGCTAGCATTAATCGACTCATCTGAATTCTAGTGTTTTTTGTGGGCATTATAAGAATGCTATTGTAATTTTTCAAGTCATCACTGTTAACACAGGTTTTATCAGGATCTCTAAGAAACAATAGTTGAAGCGATCGGACAGTTTTCGGGTATGTTTTAACGCCCACGTGCATAGGCTGATTATTGAACATTATGCGCTAATCACCAATCACTAAACTACCGTCATCAACCCTACGAACTCCATATATTATATCTAAATACTGTTTCCTTTTCTGTTGAAGCATTTTAAGGTATTTATTCAATAACTATTCACATTTTGCAGTGGAAACATATTCCCTTTGGTTTAAAATCATCCTCTCTTTTCTCTCCATTCCAAACATTAGATTTCCATGGTCCGGTTCTTCTTCTCCATTTTCTTCATCTTCTTCATTATCTTCTTCTTCCTTCTTTCCTGCAACTGAAGCTTTAATTTCATCTTCTGAGTGAACTTCAGGAGAAACATTATTTTCATCACTTTCAATGCAGCTTTTCCCCATTCCACGCGTTCGACATCTTCTTCCTTTTTTTGATTCTTGGTATATCGTTCCATTTCACATTTAACTCTCTGAGTAACGTTCACCAACCTTCGCAAGTTGCTACTGTTGGTTTGGAAGTTTCCTCAAAAGCCCACTAATTGTCATCTCTGTTTCTTTTTCAAGCCCTATGCTTATGTCGAAGTGCATTACTAGCTTTCACGATTTGATGCAGAATTTCCTTTTCAATGCAAAACTTCATGTCTGACGAGTATTAGAAGCTGAATTGCATATTTTGCTGTTGTTGACTTGAATATATTTGGAAGCTTCACCCTCACATGCGCGATTTTTTGCTCGACAAGAGTATTTTTCATGTTTCTTAAAACTATCCAAACGTGAATGAACTTTTAAACGATTTTGACACTTGGCAGATATTTCATCTCTGCGTACACAGTCTGAATGGCTCTTAATTAATGAAAGCTAGATTTATATATGGTCGAGGAGGTGATGGAGGTAGACGAGGAGGATGAGAAGGAGGAAGAGGTGAGTGAGGATAGTTTAAAGAGACATGAAATAGTATATTGTGATGCTAGAGCGCGAAGTATTTATTCACCTACGCGCACGTGCCATTTTTTGAAACACCTGTCATGAGAAGTTTCTTCTCAAAATAATGAAATTTAAAAGTAAGACGACACAGTGAATAAGAAAGAAACTGGGATAAAGCGTAGTGGGGTCTAGGGGCGAAGCTCCGGCGGTGTGGAGGGGCGGAACCCCTTGCGGGGGATTCGGAGGGCGGAGCCCCCTGAGAGGAAAACACCCTACTAAAAAGATTCACGTCGGCCCTAGAATTTAGTAATCTGGAAATTTTCTAATCATTTTTAAGAAAAAAAAGGAAGCAGAATATTTATTTGCATAATGGCGCTCTGTCCATTCTATTCTTGTATCCGTCAGCCGTTTGCGAATGATCAGCTATTATCAGAGTCCTACCGCGAATGTGAATGCTGTTTTGTGATTGGCCATCAATAGTGTGCGAATATTCTATGCGTTTCTCTTCGCACACTCGGACCAGTTTGCGAATAACATCTTCCAGAAAATGCGTGAATCGAGCACTTTGCGCTTGCTGCGCAGCCACGAGAAGTTGTACTTCGCACGAAGGTGTTTCCAAAAATACTTTCGTCGATCAAAGAAAGTTTGGAAAGGAGCAGAAAGAAAGGGCAGATAAATGTGAATTGTTATTGAATAAATACCTTAGAATGCTTCAACAGAATAGGAAACTATATTTAGATATGACACATGGAGTACGTCGGGTTGATGACGGTAGTTTAATGATTGGTGATAAGCGCATAATGTTTAATAAATAATCAGCCTATTCACATCGGCGCTAAAACAAATCTTAAAACTGTCGAACTGCTTCAACTGTTGTTTCGCAGAGATCCTGATAAAACCTGTATTAACAGTGATTACTTGAAAAATTGCAAAAGCACTCTTATAATGCCCACAAAAAGCACTACAATTCAGATGAGTCGATTAATGGTAGCTAAAGTCCTAAATATATGAGCTACATTAATAAAATGTCTTCTCTCGAACATGAGCTCTTATTCCCTTCCACTAGGAGAGGATCATTTCCACAATATATGGTTACTTCAAGCCATTTCCAAACTGATTACTAGGAAGCAGATGATCCAAATATTCTTGTATACAGACTGCGTTTACTTTTACAATCCCAAGCAGCTAGAAATTCAAGTCACTTAAACGAAATTATATCTTTTATAGAAGAATTGCGACAATCTGGCATTATTGAATAACATTGTTGATAAAAATTTTGAACTTAAATCTTAATTTAAAAACTCCAACAATTCAACACATTAATAGTTGAATTAAAGTTAATTATAGTTCCTTATTTATTTCAAAGTTTATATTTTTTTAGATATTTTATTTCAAATTTGAGATATAAATAATTCCAACATTATAGTATATTAAGTTAACAGTAGATTTACTTTCATTACGCAAAAATATTTTATTTAAGTTTTTTCATATTTAGGTTAATTTTAAGATTAAAAAATGTATTTTTCAATAATAAATAAATGTTATTTATTTATTCAGTACTAACGGGAAAGGCCTTTGCACAGTGCTCTCTTAATATTATACAGTGTAACTTAAACTAGCAGCATAACTTAGGCCAAGTTGTTAATAGTTTAATAGAGCTCAGTTCTGAAGTGCGTCGCTGCTCGGTCGAAAAAGACAATATTTGACCCATATAAATTTGCCTCTTTACAGATTCTACTGATGACGAAGTTTGTTTCATAGTTAGTTCGATGGCAGTTTACTTTAAATAGAATGTTGCTTCTTAACGTTTTCGAAAGAGCGAACAGGTTTATTTCAGCTGGAACTTACGGGAAATTTTATTATTTAAAATATTATACGAGAAGCTCAAATCAGCGAATAAAAATCTCGTGTTAATTTTTTGGATGTTCAGCAATGCTCTGATTTCACTATAATCGTGATCACGCCTGAGTATCGGTATCCCTAGTTGCCTAGCTGCAAATCGTAAAAATCTGTTTTGTATACGTTCAAGTCTAATTTTGTGTATGAGGTACTGAGGTGACCAAATGACTAAGGCGTAATATAAATGTGGCCTAACTAATGAAAAGTAAAGTGTTTCGAGAGTTAACGAGTTTTTGAAATTTGAGGTGTAACAGCGACATTACCGAGCCTACGGAAAACCCGGTTAAATAATTATAATGAAACGTGTGAAAACCTCTCCCCTCTCTAAATAAGAAACTGCTTGCCGAATAGCGCCCCGCAATACTGTAAATCATTCGTGACTCGCCTGTTCATCGCAAGGGCCAAAATTTTAATTATACGTTGTGCGAAAACCGATAAGAGGGGACAAGCAGGTAAATTACAGTGTAGGAAGTTTAAAAGGATAACGTGTGAAGCGTAATTATATAGATAGAACCGTGATTCTGGTTTTCGCAGGCTCCCTCTTTTTTAGACCCGTTTGAGGATTCATTTGTCACAGGTGATAATAATATGCTGGAGAAAGACATTTCTGAGGGTATTCCTGGTTGTGGCTTAATCGAGAGAGCAACGTTGTAAACCGTTCTGCATACAACACCGTTATTGTTATAACATCAACAGTATTCCTAACATCGCTGCGATTGCGGGGATAGTCCCAAAAAAGGTACCATTGTCATTATCTCCATACAATTTGTAAGTAGCCTACTCGAAATTATGTGGCGTATTCTTTATAGTGACCTCATCGGGTATTAACTGATATTTGTATTCCATAATTTATTCGGCCTGATCCGAGCGTCGTTTTATTGGACATTTCTATCGTAAGTCGCAGACAAAATTCGGGATATTTTAATGCAGAATTTTATACAAGCGATTTTTATTAATAAATGTTATATCCTTGAATAATTGTGTTACAGAGCTATTTCTCATGACAAAGCGCCAAGACCTGGGTGCCTTGTTTGCCGACTCTGAAACTTTATCGTTAAGCATTAATGACTCATCCAGAAAGAGCACCAGGTCACGAACCCGCGTCACCCTCTGTAATTTATTCCCGTCTTGTAGCAAGATTCTTGCAATCTATCAACATCACTCTGAATTTCAAGAACGTTTTCAAGGGATCAAATGACTTTGAAAAGTTTAAGGTCGTCAGCAAATAAAATAAACAGGCAAAATCTGAATACGGTATGGATATCGTTAACATAAAGGTGGAACATGAGGGGACCCAGGTTCGAGCCCTGTGAAACTCCCGAGGTTGCTGTGAAAATCTCCGAGTACTGTCTTTCAACACGAACCGAGACCCGTCTATCGCTAAGGTAAATTGTTAGCCAGGAGAGTAACATATCAGATAAACCCAGAGCCCTGATCTTTGCCACAAGAGTACAATGGTCAACCTTCTCGAACGCTTTTGAAAAGTTGGTGAAAATCGCATCAACCTGTACGCCATCTTCGAGGTTTCTACTGAGGAATTGTGTTAAGACACATCAATTTGTGGAGTTTCACCTCCCTTCCTAAAACCGTGTTACTCGTCGATGATAATGTTGTTGGATGCAAGATAAAGTTTATCACAAATGATAGTTTCAAACATTTGAGCAATGGAATACAATGTCATACTTTAAAATAAATGTTTCTTTATTTTTTAACCTAGTTTCTAAGCGCTTTTCAGGTATTAATAAATAAACACAACAAGTACAATTTAATTTTTTATTTATTAAATATTTTTAAATAAATCATTTTCTTAATATATTTTTTCATATAAACATTAATTTCTTTTTCATATAAATATTTTTTCATATTATTTACAATAAAAATAATTATAATTTTTTATATATAATCACATTTACAATTAAGTCATTTTTTTCATAATTGAAAAATAGTCTAATAGTTTTAGAATAACTTTTAAATAGAAGCCACTCTTTTTCACTGAGGGTAACGCGACTTTGTGGATGACTGCTCAAAAATTTGATACATGCAGATGAACGTTCCTCAATGACTTCCAATCCAATAATAGCTTGCTGGGTGAAGAATGAATTTAAATTATATATAGTTGCAAGCACTGTTACATGTTTAGATATATAAGACATGATGATGAACTTTCAGGAACTTTCTTCAAATCTTCAATATTTTCTATATAAAAATATATCTTGCAGTATGCACACAGTGCCAAGGTTCAAACAAGTCTGAGCAAGACTGAGCAAGACTAAATTAATATTAATCTTGTATTATCTTTAAAAATAGAATGCATTAAGGGTGTGCGTTAAACGACTTTGAAAATGGCCGAATGTGATTATACTTACAGATACTGTTGAGGTCCCACAATCGACAGAATTTTGTAAGTTGTTGATAGGACAAAGTTTCGACTGAAAGTACTTTATAAATTTGGACGAAGCAGGCGAAAATTTAGAGAAAGATTGTCTATGGGAGAAGTCGCACTTGACAGAAATATATTTTCTGCACAACACCGACACTTTTGACGAAGTCAAAATTATATATAGCCGCATAATTCCAAGACTTTATTCTTTATTATGATTACAAGAACCATTTATTGCGGCCATTTATTGCGATAAACAGCGTCAAAACGAAATGTCTGGAAATCAATACTGGATTAGCTGGATCAATAAATGTGAAAAAAATGTGTGCATTTGTAATTCGTACATAAAATGTGCACGCGAGATTTAGAAATTTTGTACAAGTTTTGAGTTATAATTATACAGTGAATTTAAATTTTCTTGTAGTATAATATATGTGCTTGATGCGCTTTTTGGTCAATTTCGAGAAAAAATTGTTTGAAAAATTCAAAGCTGTTCATATGTCCATGGCGAGATTGTCTTTCAACTGGCCCGATATTTTAGGCGGTAGCTTGCTTGGCTTATAGTCAAAAGGCTGCGCGTTCATCATAATAAAGAATAAAGTCATGCGGCTAATCGAATTATTCGATTTCGACAAAAGATTTCGTTGTGCGTGAAAATATATTGTTTGCAAGTGTGATCTAGTTTCGTCTGCTTCGACTGAATTCGGACGTGCGATTTTTTATCTCTCTTCTTCTGGATTATGACTTCCAAATATTTCATTTTGACGCCGTTTATCGCAACCAATGAACAAATTCTTATTATTATAATAAAGAATTAATTCTTGGAATTATGCGGCTTGACTCCGATTTCGTCAAAAGTGTCGGTGTTGTGCAGAAAATATATTGCTGTCAAGTGCGGCTTCTCCTATCGACCATCTCTCTCTGAATTTTCGTTTGATTCGTCTCAATGTATGGAATACTTTCAGTAGAAACTTTGTTCTATCAACAATTTACAAAATTCTATCAACTGCGGGATCACGGCAGTACCTGTAAGTATAATTTAATTTCTTCTCAATTTAAATTAAAATTAAATATACATATTTTTCTGTGCCGTAAAAGTTGGTGGTTTGGACTTCGAAAAAATTCGGAGCCATTCGGCCATTTTTAAAATCTTTTAACGTTCACACTTAAAGCTGTATTTCTGCATTCAATAAATGTTTCTGGATTACTGTTGTGTTTAGACCAATTTATTTTAGTTCGATTTATGTTGCTGTTTGTGTTTTTACTTCGAAAGTGCAGTAAATCGGTCCTTCTCAAACACAGTTTTAATTAAGGTTATGTTGATTTGCTTCTTCAATGTTTTTTTCCAAAAAGATTACTAACAGGAACTTAAATCACATGCTTTGCTTCACTGGTAATGACTTTCATTCAATAACTAGCAGACAACTAAGAAAAAATATTCCACAAACCATATTATATAGCCAATAAATTGATATTATTGTTCAAAAAATATCCAGTGTCGTCACTATATGACGTAACATTTCCTTTCTAGGTCCACTCAGCACTGTTTTTCTAAAAGTTCCTTATCTAGAGTTCTCCCGCGACACATGATATTTTGAAGGTCAAGATTCTCGTCGAGTACATTATGCACCACCAGAAATTATGAAGTCTGGTATATAAAACAAGAAAATTGTTTATTTAAAAGAATTATTTATTCCTAAACATATTGCCTAATCCTACCCAACATTGAAAGCTAAGAAGTATAACGTTTTGCAACGTAAAGCGTCAAAAAGGCCGACACTTTGGAATTCCGACAAAGGGTTTGCAAGAATTATTTACATTCAATTTCTCATTTAAAAATCTTAGAGGGAACACAACAAGTCCAGACTGAAATCGTTTATAGCAAGATCTTTCCACGTTGAATTACGTTGCATGATTGGAGATTATGACCTTCATATTATTAAATTGATAGATATTCCTAAATTTTGGAAATTATTACTATTGACAAGCGCTCTTCACATCGATCTAGAAGCGTCAAAATTTAGCACGGACACGAACCATAGAAAATGCTCCATATCGGTAACACCTCGGAAACAGGACTAAGGGTTACAAAAACGAAACATAAAAGAAATGAATGGAAACTTATATAAACTTATAATTGAAAATAAAGAAGAAAGCCAAAAAAATCAGGGAAGGCTGCACCCCGAGTCAAACCCGCCTGGGATTCAGGTTCGGGCAGTCGCGGTAGCGGTGTAGAGTGCTACCGCACTTGCCGCACTTCTCTTTCTTCTCTTTCCTGCTTCCCCAATAGGTTGGCTTCTTCTTGACCCTAGAGGCGATATCTGCCGGGGCACGCTGGATCAAGATCTCCCTCCGGCGTTGGGGCCCGAACTGCTCCGTTAAATCTACCTGATTTGGAGCACGATCAGCCGGGTCCCAACCCGGAACCGTTGCGTCGGAAACCGATGGCCCTCGCTCCAGCAGGAGCCTGACCCCCTCCATTCTTTCACCCAATTCCGTATCCCAGGATGTTCCATCGAGTTCCGGCATCGAGGAAAACGACCCACCTCGACTGGCTGCCCTTAACGACGCGATCGGCCCGATTGCGGAGGAGGCTTTCTCCCCGCCTGCCAATGCAGAAACTTCCTTTAACGAGGAGCCGGATTCCTCCCCGCCTGCCGAACTAGGAATGGGTCATGTCAGAAAGGAGGCGGATTCTTCCCCGCCTGCCGAACTAAGAGTGGTATGTGTCACAGAAGAGGCGGATTCCTCCCCGCCTGCCGAAGGTTTTCCTGCAAGAAACCAGGGAGTGCTAATCAACTGTGTCCAACATAAATTAAATAATAGAAGGGGTTATCTACCGGGAACTTGATAGACAAAGTCACGAAAGGTAGTACAGCTCCGATCGGTCGGACCCTATGTCCGATAATGCAATCGAATTAGAAAACTTACATTTCGAACAGCGAACAAACTAACTACGTGAGTTACCTCGCGAGAATTTAAGTTACAAGTATGCGACAAGAATTCGAATTTTTACACGAGGGAGGAACGACTCAAAAAAAATCTAAGATGTATTTCTGGGTGGTCAAAAGGTTTAGACCGGTGCGATGGTACGCTCGAGATTTGTCTATCGGTACGATGAACGGGTCCGAAGAGATCCACGTTCAAGAACTTCAAGTTCTGAGTCTGAGTGGGGTTCATTAATTTCCTGGCCCCAATCTAGCTCAGAGAGAGAGAGTCATCATCGATATCATCTGCTTTAGCAGCTTCTGAAGGTTCGTCAGGGTTGGAATCTGAATCTAAGTCCCTGATTTCGAACATGTCACGGTTAATCGCAGCTTCGCGCTCCGGGTCGATGGGGTCATCATCCTCTCCATCAATATACCTCTGTAGGTGGGAGGCATGATATCTCCCAACCAACTAACCGTCCAAAGATGCTAACTTGTAGATGTTAGGTGCGAGGACCTTGGTGACAATAAATGGCCCTGAAAAAGGGGGAGCCAGTTTACCTGCAATGTATCCCTTTTTACTAGACAGAACATGCGAGGGTTTCTTAACCTTGTCTCCCACCTTAAATTGCAGGTCACAACGGCGAAGGTTATAGTACTTAGCCTGCTTAATAAAAGCCTTGTCTTGATACTGTGACACGACATCCTGAATATGTGACATCCGTTACATCCGAGTTGTCCAGACTTCTAAGTCTGCTCGAGGCAACTCGATTCCCCCCTTCTTAAGACTGCGAAAGGAGTTTCGCGGACGCGGTTACCGGCTTACCCTCTATACTGAGAGGTATATGATGATATGCTTTATTCAAGTCAAGGGTCGAAATGTATTTCGCTGCGGCCAATTTGTCCATTATCTCCGCCATGAACGGAATCGGATAGGCGTCCGTGAGTAAAATTTCATTGACCTAACGGAAATCGATACAAAGTCGATACGACCCGTTTCTCCTGAACCATCGCTACTGAATTGCACCACTCACTAGTGAAGAGCTCTATAAGGCCCTGCGCCAGCAGCTGTTTACCGATTTTAATGAATTCAGAACACACTTTAGGTCATACACGATGATTCTTTTGGCGAATAGGAGTATGCCCTTGTGTGTCGATCACGTGCTCGATAAATTTAGCGCTTGGCAAGAACTCAGGTTGAGGTGGGATTACCTGTTTAAGAAACTCTTCAGACTTTAGCTGTTCTGCCTCTGAAAGCAATGCAATGCCACAATAAAATCTGGGGTCGCTTACATACGCTGGACCAAAAGCGAATTTTATAATGGGCTCGTCAGCCCGCCATAAATACCGGTCCTTCGCGTGAATCACGATTCCAAATCTTTCCGCAAACTTTATGCCGAGAATGCAAGCATTAGTTAGACCAGGGATGATTCTAACATTCATCAATTTAGTAGCCTCTGAGAAAGTTATCGACAACAAGGTCCTACCAATGACGGTTTCAATGGTACCGTTAGCCATCATGACGTGACCAGCCGTAGAAGGATCTATCTGAAATTCTCCTGCCTCAATTACTTGGGCACCTACAGCCCAAGAATCGTTATATTGGAGCCAGTGTCCACTAGGGAATGAATTTTTGTACCACCTATCTCGATTTCAATGAAAGGTCTATTACTGGTACTCAATCCACTAGAGGTATCACCGTTATTCTCCGGAGTTAAATCGTCAATTAACTCACCGTCGTGCAAAGAATCTGTGCATCCCATCCTAAGTGATGGATCAGAAAAGGAGCACTGTAAAGAGTTGTTCACGTTCTGGGAATTGAAACACTCCAAACCCAGATTTGGTTTATTCTGCAAAGTTGGTGGATTCACGCGACCCAACTCGCAAAATAATTTAGAAGAAGTTAAGTGTGGGCTCGAACGAGGTTCGATCCCCAAAGTTAAATCCAGGCAAACGGGATTCGATATGGAGATTCCGTCGACCTTCGATTCAGTGAGTTTAGGTTTAATCAAGTCAGATGACGTCAGATCAGGCGAAGTCAACTCAGGTGCTATGGAATTAATTGACAGGATCG
This sequence comes from Euceroptres primus, assembly GCA_037177015.1. NCBI lineage: Eukaryota > Metazoa > Arthropoda > Insecta > Hymenoptera > Figitidae > Euceroptres > Euceroptres primus. Next base: position 26,624 of record JBAGKK010015504.1, read on the forward strand.
TTTGAGGGACGAGAGGAGGAGCATTGACCCTGAGTTTGCTCTCCTCTAATGATTTCCCTGGGAATAATCAGAATCCCAAGTACTTTTGACTTGGCCGCGTTTACCGCAGTTATAGCAAAACCTGACCCATCTTTTCTTGCATTGCCTCCAAGCATGATCACCACTTCCACAATTGAAACAGGGAGGCTCGCTACGCGGTTGAGTTTTCCTCTTGTTATTCAATGCGTCCTTGTTCTTGGAGGGGATGGAATCGGGTTTTGATTCCTGCTAATTGGCAGAAGGCTTTTGATTCGCCCTCTTATTATTACGATTCTTATTCGGGTTATTGTTACTACCTTACTTATCAGAACCCGAACTTTTATTATTATTAGAAGCGTTACTTCTCATAATGACCTGAGCCAATAACTGTGTTAACTTCTCGAATATCGGATCGGACTCTTTACTTTCCTTGCTCGGGGCAGGTGAACTTGTCACCTTACCAGCATAAGCAAATTCGGAAAAAAGGGGATCTTCGGGTTTGGGTGGGACCTTAACCTGCTTCAGTGTAACCGGGGTGACTGGTTCGTAAATCGGTCCAAGCTTGGGCCCGTATAAGCCCTGGTCAGGCATTGTTGAGGTAACGTGGTTGGAAGCTGGCAACCTTTTCGCAACCGGGTCAAAAACTGGCAGACTGGCAGTAACCGGGTCGAAAACTGGCACCGAATTGACGTTACGATTGCTTGTGGACCCCTGAAAATTATTCCTATCGAACCCGACAGGATAAGGAAATGAGGAGGGCTTAAAATTAACCGCTTCCGCCCCAAGCGAATAAGGGGAAAAATTGAATTAGCTGGAAGTGATAGGTGTTCCCATATACTGACTGGGAGACCATGTCGTCGTTAAGGAATTAGAATTTGCCATCGTCGTGATAGGGGCAGTACTCGAAATTGTGTAATTAGTCACATCTGTTCCGGGTGGGCACTCATTGCGATCCGAAAAATGGTCAGGTGACGCGAAAAACCTACGAGCATACGATAATAGTTCCGCCTTTAACTCACTTTCTGACTCAAGGAAAAGTGTGGCGTCCTCGATTGGCCGGCACAGCTCGCTCCTGCCATGATCTTGTCGTCGTCAAGCCACATGACTTCGGAATCACCCGAAGTTCTCCGAAGAGCCGAAGCTGTCCGATCCCTTAACATCTCGACCTACCCCTATGTATTGAGTTCGCGAGCGCGCAAACATTCTTTTAATCCATCCTCGGTAAGACTGAGTAGGAAAGAGGGAACTTCAAATTCCAAACCGTCCGCCAATTTATTTTCGGGGTCAAGCTTTGATAATTAAAATTCAGGATGACTAAAATAGATGCAGCAATAGAATGCGCAATAGAAAAGATAGCATATAAAACAATGCGAGTTAATAAATATACGATAATAGACACCCGTTATATATTCGGAAAATGTACTGGGTGGTTGGGATAAAAGACCAACCAGTCACAACAATTACAATGTTGAAACTCGAGACGAACTGATTTGACCTAGATCAACAATTAATTTTCTCATGGATTAGAGTGATTTTCAAATTACAATTTTTTTTCAATTTTTATTTTGATGGTCATGGACTAAATTCAAGATTGACATTCTTGGTCCCGAAAACCGTTAATTTGTTCGGCTTTAAAAATAACGGTTAATTTTCATCTCAATGCATTGTATTTGAGATTAAAGCTTGAGATTTTAACAATTTAATAAACCGTTAAGAGGTGCTGCAATTTTAGAATTAATTCAAGGTCATAATTTAAAATTGTTATTTTCCAAAAATCCAAGAACGAAAACAAATTTTATTTTCAAGGTCAAATAACCTTAGTTTGTTATTCTCAAAATTCCAAGATCGGAAGTAATTTTAATTTTTATGGAAAACATTTTAATTCCCTATTTCCGAAATTCCAATATCGAAAACAATTTTAAATTGCAAGAACAAAAGTCCTCGTCTCGAATTTCAAGTAACCAGTGTATAATTCACTAATAACACACATATTTAATTTTACCAAGGCTAGGTTTCACCTTGGGATTCAAGCAATGGGTCGATCAATAATTCGCGTGAGTCATCCGAAAGAGAAAGCAATGATGTAACCACCCTAGCGGTGATGTAATCACCCTAGCGTTGCTCGGGCTGGACTACGGGTCCCATTTATAACTGATTATTTTGCAGTCATATATTATTTGATATTGATTTAAATAAGTACATTTTATTTTTATCTAATTTTAGATTTTACAAGTAGTTGGATTTACAAAAGGAATCCCAATTGCTAATATTTAAGAGATTTTACAAACAAAAGAATTTATGCTATTTAAAAAAACCAAAAAGAAATTGATTAGTTATTTGCCGAGGGCCAGGTACTTTTGGTGCTCCCAAAAGTACCAAAAAGAGGGACTAAATTTAAGAAAAGGCATGACTAGGCTCAGATCGCGGAGAGTAGTGGGTAAGGAACAACGTTAAGATGAAAAGCACCTTATTTTCGAACAACAATAGTATTTAATAAACAAACCATGGGGTTTGAAAATTACACCACTAATTAATATTGTTAGAATTCACGGTTGGTTGAACCCAATTTTTATTACAATGTGGCGTCTAGCCACGCCGACACAACATAGCACGACGGTCGTGACCCATCACGCCAGAGACAGAATTATAACAAAATAAAAGCAATTAAGTATAGCCTAACACTGACTCTACATTAGTGCATTGTAAAAAAACTAGGATTTTAACGAAATTGATTCGACTGGATGACCTGAATTCGAGCGCGAGTGGGATTGCATACGCAATCCCCGCTTTAGGAGCGTGACCGGAAATGTTCAATTTTTAATAATAAGGGAACAAACCATGACAATCAGTACCTTGGGACTAGTGACGTCGTCTACGCCGGAAACATCTACAGCCACAGGAGTGCATCCTCAGCAAAACAAAGGTGCGAAACGTATCGACTCAATCAACCGGTCAACCGTTGCCAAAGCTCCAGACTTGAATGGCGACGATCGCCACGTCGCTCAAAGACGTTCGCTCTTGCAGCTACCACAGCGCTCGGTGCGTTCGTATTGCGACCTACCCGCTACCCCGCGAATGGTCCAAAGAATTCGAAAACCCACAGGCGGTACAATTTACGCGGCGGTAACGTCGATGCCTACTATGCCGAGGCTACGCTTGTCTTGTGCTGCTAGCCGTCACAACTCAGACGCCGGAGATTCCAAAACGCAGTCGGATTCCTGGTGTTTTACCCACGTTTTTGAACACCACGGGAATCACGCCGAACCAGTGTGTGGCTCCTTGCAACAGCCCGCTACGCGACGTCCGTGTGCGTCGAGTTGCCTAGGTTGTGGTAATACCACCTTGTTGATCTCCGCTATCGATCTGGCCATCGACATGATGAGAGTCAATGACTCTCATCCCCCGTGATTCATGAAAATAATTAATCGAGTCAGTGAGTTAACAAAAGCGTGCAATTCTGACTCTGGATGGTGCGAGACGAGAACATGGAGGCCTAACCTCCAAACGGATATTAAAATAAGGAAGTTTCCCACCTTTGACAGGTAAATTATTAAATCAAGAAGGAAAGATGTGTCAGTTGACAGGTCCTCTGGGTACAAACGCCCGACCTGTCAACTCGAGTTTGCAGAACCCGAATGGATTCGAGCCTGGAGCTTTATTGTTAGAACAAAGAAAGAAAGAACTAACTTCAAATCAATCTAAATTCATGATATGTAACGCCGACAAGAAAATACGGCGTTACAATATATATATATATATATATGACGACATGAGAATGACAACTCGGTAAAGATCATTTGAAGTTGGCTCCTAAATTAGGTTTTTGTAACTATTACTTGGGGAACCAATTTCAAATGGTCTTTAAGGAGTTGTCATTCTCATGTCTTCATAT
>JBAGKK010015505.1:0-11774 GCA_037177015.1 Euceroptres primus
ATATTATACTGATCAATAATTTGTTCACAAACACTAGGGTAAGGGCCCCAATTTTTGGCACCCTTAGCCTAGTTATTAAGAGTCTCGGTGGCTCAGGCGATAGCTCGTCAGATTTCCGAGCAGGAGGCCTGGAGTTCAATCCCTGTGCCTGTACCAATGGAAATTTTTCTATGTACTTCAACCGGGGCTCTGGTGGTTCGAAACCCACCTTAAACTGTAGATTCCCTCAAAAGAGGCCAGTGTCCTCCCGGGGAAGGGCTCCATGTCAAAGGGACTATTGCTTGGGAATCACTGTCGACTTTGAGAGGCTCGGAAAAGAGTTAGCGATTTCCAGGCGAAGGGGCTCCATGTCTAGGGGACTATCACTCACTGTTTGCTGGTTGTTTTCGAGTAATGTACACACACACACACACACATACTATCATTACACACCGGGGATATGCGCTGAATGCGGCCACCTAACTCGATGATCTCAAAAGATCGTTCCTCAAAACCTATCCTATCCGGAATTTGATTTTCAAGGGCTGCTTCCGGCATAGTGTCAGGATGGCTCGCAAAAAGCAACGCCTCTGTTACTGTGCTGGGAGTATGTCTGGCTAGAAGGTTGTCGCATGTCACAGTGACAGATGCTCGCCTTGCTTTGCAAAGAGGCGTGTATCGGTTACTGTGCTGTTACTGATGACACACGCCTGTGTATCGGTTACTGTGCGGTTACTGATGACACACGCCTGTCACCTGAGAGATATATTTCGAGAACGTTAGAAGCAACCGAAAAACACCGAGTTCCAACTCAATGAGAGTGCTCAGGGTTAACTGTGTTGCTCTAAAGAAAAACAAAGGTATGGCACAATGGGTATTGATGCCTGAGCGCCAGAGGATGGCAGGAAGCTCCTAAGGCCTCCTCGCCCACTACACAACTTTAACTTTAGTCTAGTTATTGGCACCCCAAAAAACAAAGTGAATGTAATTAATTTACGACAAGTATATAAAATTGCAATGGACAACTAACATATACATTATATGTAAAAATAGTAGTAGAACTAAATTAATATAATGAAAACAACATTAAAAATTTCATTCTCCAAAAAATTAGAGAGCGGTGCCAAGAATTGGTGCCTTACCAATAAGTGGGCACCACACCCTACCAACTACCTCGAAATAATATTTGTAGCTTCAAAGGTATGTAAGTAATTCTACTTTTATACGAATTCATTTAAATTTAATGTCAAATGAAAAAAGCAACGGTATTAAGAAGAAATCTTGAAGTAGTTCATTTATTTATTTATTTTTTTGCATAGATATAAATGTGAATAAAATATTTTCATTTAGTAAATTTGCCGCAGATGAATTAGTACTGTCTTGCTTTACAGCTTTACTAGTTTGACTTAATTATTATTGCATTCCTCATTTTCGTCAACAATGGAGTTTCGAAAGTTATAGATATCTTCCTGGGCAGGGTTGTTTCCCTTATATTTTTAACTCTGATATTTACATATTTTTCATAGTTAATATTGTATTGCATTTTATTATTTCATGTCATAATTTTTAGCACGTAATTTACAAAGATACCTTTTTTTTGTTCATTTATTTACAATTTTATAAAATCATACGGCGTGTTCGTTGTGTACTGACGTTATTTTCTACGTCGAAGGTGCCTATGATTAGATCCGAATTCTTTTTATAAAAGGTCATTCAAAATAAATTAGAATAAATTACAAGATCACCTAAATTTGTTAAAATGCTGCTCCTTACCAAAGGAGATCGCATTAAAATTTATCGTTAATCACTGCAGAGAACTTCATATTAAGATGGCGTGTCAAACTAGATTGTACCTACTTGAATGACCGGAATCAATAATCTAAATGCATCTTGAACGTAAGAACTGGCATTCACAGCCTGCAACATAAAAAAACTTTATATAGTTAATATAAAATCTATCACGCCTATTACTAACAGTATTTACAATCTATTACAATCATTAGAGAGCGAAATTACACCGTAGCCGAACTTACATAAAAAATTTTATTTTCAAGGCACCTTGGCGTTTACATCGTACATATAATAAAAATGTTAGTAGCTCGCCCATGCGACTGAAAGGGGCACGAAGTTCTAGTTCTCTCGGTCGCATGGGCGAGCTACTTACATTTTCTTATATGTACGGTTTAAACGCTAAGGTGCCTCAAAAAAAAATTTTTATGTAAGTTCGACTACGGTGTAATTTGGCTCACATTTTACGACAATGCCCTAAAGAATATTTGTATACATTTGTATGTAAAATTTAATGGGGAATCTGAATTTTGAGGTTCCAACCACTATCGATGCCGTGATTTTTCCACGTGAGTGAGTCAATTGAAGCAAAACGGTATTTTTATGTTCAAAATATGGTGCGCGAAGTAATAAGTGTGTAAAATATAATTTGCAACAATATTCAACTGGAAATTGATTAATATTTAAAATGATATACCTCTAGGAAGATGCTAGTGATGTTGGAATTAATATCTGGCATCTCAGAGTTTTTCTTTATTTCGTTCAATTTATCGCAAAACAGTGTTGCTATGATACTAATTCGCCCAGATACGATTCGAGTGAGTTGGACCAATGCATCTGCCTCGCTAACAGTGCTCCGCCTTTCTTTTATTAATAGTAATTCTGCCGTCTTATGAAACCTTTCTACCGAATAAGCGGTAAATTGTGCTAATGCAGATATAGCTTGCTCAAACAATTCTTGATGGGAGAGTGACATTCCTTGCGAAACTGTAGATATTGAGATCCGAGAGTTGACCTCTTGAAAAACCTGAAAATAAAAATAATTATTATATTATTTCTCAATTATTATATCTTATGATAAAATAGACTAAGTTATTCAAATTTTGTGAAACTGATTATTCAATTAGAAAAAATCTTACGCATACAGTAAGGACGTTTTCAGAGTAGTTTGTTGTGAGACAGATGCTCATGAATCAGATGAGCTTCGATATTGTTGTCTCTCTTTACCGTTTACTTCGAAAATGTTCGAAATATACATATACTAAATATATACCATATAAATTTATAATCTCTCTATATAATAAAAAAAGTAAAGTCGGTGAGAAACGCTCGTCGCTACCTATGCCCCCGCTCGATTTAAAGCCGCTCAATTTTCATCCACTTATTTGTTTATAATAAATGTATTGAATTTTTAAACTTCTAAAGTACCACTGGAGAATATTCTTAGATATTAAATACATAAATACGTAAATACTCTCATTCCATGCCGGATTGCTGGGACCGAACCTCCCGCTATATGTCGGACTACTCAAACCGGAACTCTGTTGCGATACGCAAATTTCTCGACGTATTTTATAAAAAACGGAGCTCGTCTAAAGGTCGTGGTCGCAATGGGCTCATGGCAGCCGCATCGGGCCACGTCTCCGGCCCACACCCCTCTCAAAATGACGCTTTATTAAGAAAAAATGTCAGTCCTGGCCGCAGGGAGCCTGGCAGAATCTGCCTACGGACCACGCCTCGGGGGTCGCCCTCAAACTCAACATTACGAGCGACTGTTACTTGGGTTCGAAAGTCGCTCAACTTGTTTTCTTCAATTTCAAAATGGGTTTAGGATCGAAACCATAAACCTTCACAACTTATCAGTAGAATCGAGATCATGGCTACTCTTGTTTTGGGCCCAGCAATCGCTTGTATAATTGATTACCAATTACAAGAAAGCTGTGCTCGCTTTTGGGCGAGAAAATCTCAGCACCGAAGACATCCAGGCCGCCTCGGGTTCCTTGGAGAATACTTGTTGAAGTATTTTGACATGTGTTGTGTCGGTAAGGTAAACATTTCTATCTGTGGTGCACTGAGTCAGGGAGACGTTGGAACTCTGTGACGCGTTTGTTTTACTTGTTCTAATTCCAGGATAGTGTTGAGCTGGCTCTAATCAGTTACTTGTCTGTGCTTATCGCCAATCGAGTCCCTGAGACCCAACAAACTCTTCCTCGTGCGTCATGGCGTTAAGTTCTTAAATGAAAATTTCGAGGATATTGCCCCACGAAGAACGGATCCTCCCTTCTTGGGCTAATCTAGTCATGTGATAGAACGACTCACAAGGACTTTCAAAGAGTGAAGTTGACCAGCCGAATGCTTTTTGGAAGTCTACTGTGATTAGCAGGTTCTCTGCTAACAATAGTTGTTGCGTGATTACGAATTTCTTGCTTGCATACTTTGAACTCAAATGTTCAGCGGGGAGGGAACTGCAGAAATGGACTCAACTCATGGACTTGCACCCATTCATCGATTCAACTGAATTTTAAAAGTCTTTGTACTTTTAAAGAATCCTCCTCTGCTCTATGAACAAGAGCAACCAGTCATTTTGCACTGCGATAGTACTCACATAGCGTAGAGTTGATCATTGACGAGAACCACCAAGCAGTATGACATGGAGGATTCCACCTGGCATATTCGTCTGCTGCTTGAAGATCCTGTGCGGATGCGTGTATGTAGGGGCGCACAGTAGGGCAAAAAAGGTCTCTCTGGACAAATCAGTATAAAGGCAACAATTTTAATCCAATTCTAATGTTTCTTTTTTAATCAAAGCTAATAAAATTCTGCATAGATCAGTCGAGGCCGATTTTTGAAAAAGACTTTTTACCATTTTTTACATAAGAAAAAAAAAGAAATTTTTTTGGACAGAGCACCATTTTGTCAAAAAAAAATTTTATTGACGCTCTAAAAACCAGAATCAGTAAAACAAGTCTCTAGAAATAACCTCCAGTGGTATTAGTTGATTAGACAATATTTTTATATTATTATGAACAATTTAGTTAATAAATGTGTTTTGTGCAGAATTAGCTCCTTTTTGCTGCTTGAAACTGATATTTTTTGGACGAAATGTGCATAAAATGAAGTTTAATTAGAAACTAAACAAAAGCAAATAATATCTGGGCGATTTGCAAATAGATTTCAATTTTGGTTTCCGAGATGCGAGTAAATTGAAGTTCTAAATTATGCAATAATTGTAATCAGTTTTCTTAGATATATGTACGAGGATGTTCTTTAAAACGTGGGAAAGCTGTTTGATCTAGACTATTAATTTTTTCCACTAATTTGTGTCTAAATTATTCTTTTACTTAAAGTACATTATTATAAAGATTTAAAACTGTGTTTGGCAGGCTTAGCGGGTCAAAATAATTCAAAATTTTTTCTAAATGTGCAAAAGTTGTCTGCACATTCTAAAAAATTTTCGAAATTTTGAAATTTTTTTTGAAAATTTTTCTCAAAAATTTTTTTGAAATTTTTTTTGAAATTTTTGTCCGAAAATTTGTTTGAATTTTTTAAAAATTTGTTAAAGAATTTTTTTGGATTTTTGTTAATTTATTGAAAATTTATTTAAATAATTATTTACAAATTTCATTTTTACAATTTAAACTTATCTCCTTGACGTGAATTTGTATAAGAAGAGTTCTTCGTAAAATAAATATCTATGGGCAATATTTTATGAAGAAGTTTAAGAAGAGTTTTAAAAAAAAGTACTTTTAAAACATTTTTTTCTTTCTCTTCAATGCGACTTTGAACCTTTTACCAGCGAGTGCAAAAAAAGGCTTCGGAGTTGTTAACAAACCGAGGAACAGGCATATAAGCATGATTCTTTCAGTCAGTATTTATAATCTCTAGCATGTTTGTATTGCAATTTGAACTGCATCATATATTTAAAAAAAGTGTCTAAGGCCAATATTATAAAAAAATTTTTACTAGTACTGTCACATTTCAAGTATGTGAATCTGTAGGCAGGGACACTGTAGGGAGGGTAAAAACTGACTACTTAATTACAAAAAAGGTATGCCTGTCATTTTTTTGTACTTTTTCTGTATCGACTAATAAAGTAGGCCACCATATGTGCTGTAATCCCCTTAGTAGGTCAAAAATGTTATAGAAACATCGAATAAACATCGAGGGACATAAAAATTGAAATCCATTTGAAAATCGCCCATCTAGTCATTGTTTAAACAAATGTTATAAAAAAATTCGTATTTCGGCTATTATTTAATCAATATAATGCGTTTAAAATGCAGGTGATTGCAAATATCTTGTGAATGGTATTTTGCAGTGTCAACTTGATATTTCACAACAACTTTCAATTATTTAAACAATTTTAATTAACAAATGCATAACTTTGTCAGTTTTCACTTCAGAGATTTCGTTTTTGGCCTAAAATAAACTAATATAATTTTTCTTTTGTCCTAATACTGTGGAAAATTTCTCTTGCACAGCTATTTTTTATTATTTAAACAATTTGAATTAACAAGTACATAACTTTATCAGTTTTCACTACAAAGATTTGGATTTTTCGTAAAACCAAGTGATATTCTTTGGCCTTTGACTCAATATTGTGTCAAATCTCCATTATACAACTATTATTTATTATTTAAACAATTTGAATTGACAAATGCATAAATTTCTTTGTTTTGAATACGAAGATTTTGGGCTTTTAGTATATTCAACTACAAATACTGTATAGAAGGTGTTTTCCTGCAATAATTTTATGCCAGACAACAATTTGTAACTGTTTAAACAAATGAAATGAACATTTAAAAGATTTAAATCGATAATTTTCTATTAGATAGAAATTCGTAATCGTAATCCCATTTATTGTTGAGTCATCATTATGAGGATAAAGAAGTAGGGCTTGTGCTTCCGGAAGCAATGGACTCTCGGTCTTTAGGAATACGTTCCTCAAATTGCCTAAATAGGGGTCAGCAGAAACCAGCAAGAAATGGAGCACATCTTCTATCATACGAATCAGAGATGATTTTCTGGTGTTATTTTCTCTGCACCGTTTAAAATCTTTGTTTCTAGCCTCTTGGGCTTCTTCGGAAAGTTGCCCGATAGGTATGACGAAGTAAGCAATGATTTTTGCATCGTGAATGAGAATTTTGTGTACTGAAGCAGACATATGATACCAACTGTAGTGTTTTACATAAATTTCTGAAGGCTCAGTAGCAAGCTTGCGAAATAGCTCGACGTCAAGTGCTTTACCGCATGCCAAAAGTTGCAGAATAATGTAAAAATTCTTTCGCAGTTGTTTATCAATTCCTATAATTTCAGAGATTGTTTCAAAATTTTTGAAAAACGTTCTGCTTTCCTTATTTTCTGATTTATATTGATAAAGACTTATTCCGGATGTCCTATCGCAAGCGTACTTAATTTTTAATTTTAAGTTCTTCACATAATCTGGTGGTACATTCTTAATTTTCAATATTCTTTCAGCTGTATAGTTCAGTAATCCCTGAAGTTGGAGTAGCATCTGTTTCATTAATTTCAATTGTCGAACTTGGTGGATAGCACTTCGTTTTGGCATTTGCAATTTTTTTATACGGATGGAGAACATCAATGTTTTTCTCTTTTAAACGTTTCCTAAGGAGTTCGTATTTATTTTTGGATAATTTCAAATCTGTATAAAGTGCAAGTGCTTCGTCATCCGTAAATAGCATCAAATTTGTAGCTTGTAATGTTCTTGCTTCTGCTTCCTGCACTTCTAATTTTGATCTACTTTCACTTAAAATGCTTATAACAATACGAATTACAGTTTTTTGGTCTGAAGTGCGCAAGTTCTTAAATAAATCAGTGTCCTCCTCTGAAATGGATCCTTTTAATGCTTCTATTCTTCTTCTCTTAGTTTTTTTCAGAACATTCTTCAAAGCTTTTTGTTTTTCGATGTGACGGAAATGCTGCCTCTGAAGCTTTAAACATAGCATCCAACCAGATTGAATTTTTCTCGAGAAACTTATCCTTATTACAAATACAAGCTTTGAACTTTTTATTAAAAGTCGGTACAAGAAACTGAGTCAATATTTTACGAACAATTTCTTGTGAATTTGCAGAAAGGCTATATTTTCCCTGAAAGCGATTCAGTAGATCCTCAACAGTTTTGGAATTTGATTCAAACATGATATCAGAGAGTTCGTGATTTTTTATTTGGACAAAATCCATGTTTTCCTTATTAATAAAATCAATAAGGTGACGATCGCAGGCAACAAATAAGGATCGCAGAAAACAATCGAGAGCTTCACTAAGCCTGTAGCGTAGACAATGTTAGTATGCAGGATTATGCAAATAAAACGAATATCAAGAACAAGCGAGAATCGCAGGAAACAAATGAGGATCACAGAAAGGAACCGAGAGCTTAACTAAGCATGTAGGCAATGTTAGTCAGCAGGATTATGCAACTAAAAGGAATATCAAGAACAAGTCAGGATCGCAGGAAACAAATGAGGACCACAGAAAACAATCGAGAACTTAGCTAAGCATATAGCGTAGATATCTGTCATTAAATTATTACAGGAAAGCACCTTCCACACAATATTTGTTGAATCTACTGAAAAGCCTAAATCTTCGTATTCAAAGCAAAGAAATTTATGCATTTGTCAATTTAAATTGTTTAAATAATAAACAATAGTTGTATAAGGGAGATTTGCCACAATATTGAGTCAAAAGCCAAAGAATATCACTTGGTTTTACGAAAAAATCCAAATCTTTGTAGTGAAAACTGACAAAGTTAAGTATTTGTTAATTGAGATTGTTTAAATAATGAAAAAAAGTTGTACAACGGAGATTTTCCACAGTATTAGAACAAAAGCAAAATTATATTAGTTTATTTTAGGCCAAGAACGAAATCTGAAGTGAAAACTGACAAAGTTATGTATTTGTTAATTAAAATTGTTTAAATAATTGTAAGTTTTTGTGCAATATCAAGTTGACACTGCAAAATACCATTTACAAGATATTTGCAATCACACCTGCATTTTAAACGCTAATGCGTTTTTTAAAAATATTTTTTAAATAATAGCCGAAATTATTTAAATAGCCGAAAAATTTTTTTATCACATTTGTTTAAACAATGACTTATTAGAGCGTCAATAAAAATTTTTTTGATAAAATGGTGCTCTGAAAAAAAAAATTTATATTTTTTTTCTTATATAAAAAATTTTGAAAAATCTGTTTCAAAAATCGGCCTCGACCGATCTATGGAGAATTTTATTAGCTTTGATTTTTAAAAAAACATTAAAATTGGATTAAAATTGTGACTTGTAGACTGATTTGTCCAGAGACACCTTTTTTGCCCTACTGTGGGGCGTGTCTTCGTGGTTGCATCTCGTGCTGAAAGAATCACGGTCATTCTTCCTTTCGGGAAGACCAGTGTCGACTGTCCTGAACCATTTACGAGCACAGGACGTGCTCTTCGTATGATCAAAAGCTGCATTGTTCTTTTGGTCTGCTTGGGTTGAAAAACTGTACACCGCTGAGTCTAGGCCCCACTCTCGTGGGAAGAACATTGCATCGGAGCGGAATCCAGAATCTAAAACCTTGGTGAAAAAACTCGAGTATGCTCACACCTGGTTGAGGTTGTACATTCCGACTTTTGCAGACGCTCGTCTCCAGAGCACATTTACTCGATTCAGCAGAGGAGCCAGCGAGGTAAGCTGAAGCGCAATCTTCAAATTGGTGCCCTGATACTGATTATCGATCTTTTGCTACATCAACGTAGGACATGGCCTTTGGGGCGACTAGTGGATATCGATCCCGGACATAATGATCCCGGACATAATGGATTTGTACGAGTGGCTACCGTCCAAGCCTCCTTCGGAACCTATGTATTGTGGTCAAATTGTGTTGGCTGCCAGTCGAACACCGACTTTTTGTTTTTTTATTATCGTGTGCCTCATGATGATTGATTTGTCGTTCAGTATTTATGGTTCTTGGGAGTTACCCATGAGTTCATTTTACCGCACAGTCGGGGTCCGCTTGATGGGACCTTTTCTGTAACCATCGATAAACCGTTCGACCGTTGGTGTAGAGGGAGCGAGTCGTGGCCTGCTAAAACTTTACCAGCCTCTTTTGAGTTCAGTTGAGTTCGTTTCTGACTCTCAAACGAAGAGAATCGTGAATAGCCAAAATAAGACTCAGGTCTAACGCGCTCGCGAGTGATACATCTATAATTATTCTGTCTCATGATCAGACTGGAGCATCAAGTCTTCCTTCTTAGTCCTTTGTTCTCTAATTCAAATGTGAAGTGTTTTCTTTGGTTTTTCCTCGACTAATTTATATTCTAGTGTTTTGGAAGAAACGAACTGGATGACACAAACCTCCAGTTCCACTGGGATTGATCGCTCTGGCGAGCGATCGTGGTCTTGGCTTCCGGAGCCTACATCTGATCTAAGTATCACAAACCATTTTTACATATTCTTGCAACCAACATGTGACCGACTACGACCCGATGTAGGTCAAAAGTCTAATAGTATCGAAAGACCGCACGCGATAGTTCTCGCCGCTCATAACAAACCAGTCCTTCTCTCGCATTCCTTCGCGTCCAAACGTGTATAAGTATGAACAAAATAAACAAATGAGATTTACTCCATACTTCCGTGAAATTCAATAAAGTTTTGACCATCGATCGTGTTTAACTACATATTTTCACGGATTGCTTTATTTAACCAAACAATTATATATTATATTTAATTAAATTTCAAACATTTTTCCATTCATTTCCTTTAGTTACTTATTGTTTTATTTATATGCTTGACGATTATTGATGGTATTTAAAATATAAAACGGTGCTCTGTTGTAGGGAGCATGTGCTCACACGATGACCATTGAACGCGATCGAAAAATCTCGTACTTTTGGCTTCCCAAAAATTTCTATCGCAGGAGTAAATATTTTTTTATGGTAACTTGGTAATTATTTCTTAGTCTAGGTTTAAGGAGTAGGATTTGCTCTTGATTTTATGATTTTGCCAAATTTTTGGAAACACTTTTCTAAATTTGGCAAAGAGTTGAACGCAAGATTTCAAAATGATAATTTTGCTGAAAAAACGTCTGACTTTCAAGTCAAATATTTTTCGACTCTTTTATTAAAATGATTTATATATTTATAAGCGCATTCAACGCAAAATTTTCTAAACTTTCAAACGGTCCATGTTAAAAAGTCGTACACTCAATTTCTGCACAGATATAATTTTGAAAGTAAAGCATGCTTTTTTAAATGGTCAATGCAAATGTATCCAAATTTTCTGTCGGTAGTGTATACAATAGATCATTTTCTAGTACATTACAAAGACCAAATATTTATATTTCGGTGAGTTAAAAAACTTCTTCATAATTGATATTTTATTCTCTTAAGTTGCTGGACAGTTACTGCAAAAAGTTTATCCCTTAACTTTATTTTTATCAAAAATGAGCAATTCTATATTTCGCACATAAATAAGTCACACTTTTTTAGGCCATTTTAATCCCTACCCTCCTTTTTGTCACACTAAGTCTCACTGGTCGACCCCTTCCTTCTAAATGACGTCACAATCTGAGGACCCCCCTCCCTATTTTTTGTTTCTTCAAACAATATTTTATTTATTTAGAAATTTAATTTTGATTTAATAGGAAAAATAATTTAATGAAAAGAATTCTGAATCTGTGGATGAGCCAATCCTTGCACATTAGTTACAAAATTTCGCGAGGACGATTTCAAATATCCGAATTCTGAATGAGTATGTTTTTACATTCTCATCACGTGAAAATGCATTTTTACACACTGAGAGACTTTTCGTTAAAAAAATGATAAAGGATAAGTTCAAATTTAGTCTTTATCGTTTCAAAGTGGGGCTAACCGAGGTTGTATAACACTTATTCATATTACAGCACGGAAGTTTCATATTGTCTTAGCGGTCTTTTTTTTATTATTTATCAGCATTTGGAACTCGAAAGTTCATTGCCTCATCTACCCGAGACCGCCACGCGTCTCTATC
>JBAGKK010015516.1:0-11774 GCA_037177015.1 Euceroptres primus
GAAGAAGCAGCGTTGGAAGGGAAGGCAAAACATCTGTTTTGGGATGGCGCGCTCCTACTTGGACAGGCCTGGTCTAAAAGATTCTAGAAGCAGGATATAAAAGAGTTCAGAAGATTTTAGAGGATTGTAGAAAATTCTGGAATGGTCTGGAATATTTATGAAATTTTAAATAGAAAGAGTCTGGAAGACTATGGATCAGTCTGAAATCCTAAAAAAATTAGAAAAGTTTTTGAAAATTATAGAAAATTCTAGAAGAATCTGGAGGATTTTGAAAGAAATTGGAGAATTCTGGAGGAATATGGGACAGAATAGAAGTTTTCGAATAATTTTAACAGATTTCAGAGAAGTTTTGAAGATTTTGGAGGATTTTAGAAGATTGTTTGGAGTCTGTTGCAGATTTTGAAGGATTATAAAAGATTCTGAATAAACCTTGAAGATTTTAGTCGCTTATGGAAAAGTTTAGAAGATTGGGGAATTTATGGAATAATTTTCAAATTATTTTCCCTAATATTTTAAGAATAATAAGGGAAAAAAGGGGAAGAGGGGACTGACCGTGATCCCCGAATACTAACAGAAAAATACGTGTCTTATCAAATTTGAAATATTATTTTCAATAAAAATTATTGAGTGAATATTGGCGTTTTTTTGACAAAAAATTTTGTCAAAATGTTTTTTCAAGGAAAGAAATTGCTTTCATCTTTAATTTTAGGCTTCTGAATATTAGTTTCTGATAAAATCGTAAAATATTGATATTAATTATTACACAGGCACACAGAAAGAAAAAATTTTGAGGTCCGAGAGACTAGAACCTTTCAATCCCATGTTTTTTGATGCGCTGAATTCGAATCCGTCGTCCATTTTATTCCATCAGGTAACAGATTTTTTATAAACAATTTATTTAAATAAATACTCTAACATATCAGTTTTTTGTCGAAAACCATTATTTTGTCCTAAAATCGTTGTGATTTATTACTAAAATTATATTTAGTAACAAAAAATTGTTATAAATTTATCATTGATAAATATTCTATAAAGTTATAAACAATTTTTTTAAACTAATAAGGCCCTTTGGAAGATCAATAGACATAGAAGAAAAGTTAATTTTAAGATGAGAGAAATTTGTCAAAATGTTTTTTCAAGGAAAAAAAATTGTTTTTTTCGATTGTTTAAACAATTTTTGTTTTATAACAAATTGGGTGGAGGAAAATATTGTACAACACACTTGAACTCTACGTATTTTTTCCCGTAAAATCGAATGGCGTTATCAGTTTGCCTGTAAGTCGCATTTTTAAACAAATCGTTTAAACAAAAATTGTTTAAACAATCGTGAAATCAAATTTTTTTCCGTGAAAAAACACATTTTGAACAAATACTTTCATCCGAATATTAACTTTTCCGCTATGTCGATTGATCTGCCAATGAGCCTTAATACTCTTAATAGTTCAGAAAATTGTTTATAATTTTATAGAATGTTTATAAATGATCAATTTATAACAATTTTTCGTTATTAAATGAAATTTTAATAATAAATCACAACGATTTTAGGTCAAAATAACGGTTTTTGACAAGAAATTGATACATTTGAGTATTTGTTTACAGAAATTGTTTATAAAAGAAACTGGGACCTGATGGAGCCAAATAAACGTCGGATTCGAATTTATTTCATTAAAAAATATGGGGCTGGAAGGGTCTAGTCTTTCTAGTCTCGGACCTTAAACTTTTTTTATATGCGTTATTTGTAATTTTGTATATATGGGCGATTCTCAAATAGATTCAACTTTCATGTTTTTGGAAGTTTATTAATGTTCCTAGAACTTTTTCACCTTTTAAAGGGCTTACAGAACATACGATGGTCTTCTTTCTTAGTTGATGCAGATCAAGTTTAAACAAATTATAGTTAAGCATACCATTTTTATAATAAAGTACCTAGTCAATTTTTCGCCTTGTTACGCGTCCCTCCATACACTTTCACATATTTGAAATGTGATAGGACTGGTAAAAAATTGTTTGCCATTATTGGCCTTCGGCCCTTCTTTTAAGTACATGATGCAGTTTGAATTGCAATAATAATATATTAGAAATTATAGATACTAACTGAAAGAACCATGTTTATATATCTATCTCTCGCCTTGGTGTCAACTCCAAAGCCTCTATAATTAGGACGAATTTTACATACTATGTGTTATCATAATCGATTATAATCATAAAAACTAAATAGTTTCTATCAAAGTTTAAAAGTGCATGAGGTTTCCAGAATCTTAAAATATATTAACTCTTCATATGTCCTCTAAGAACACGTAAAAATGTGTGCGTCGAACCTGAAATGTCAGCCTCAAAGCCTTTTGAAAAAAAGTAAGCTCCTGGAATTTTTAGGATTGATAGAGCACGAATGCCTCCCGCAGTTGATTTACTTTTTAAAAAAATTTTCTACCAATTAAAGCATGATAAGCATGAAAAATGTCAGTTCCGAAGCTTATTGTCAACTCCGAAGCCTGTTATTGTATATGCCATAGGCATTTATGTAGAGGATTCAGGCTTTCAGCCGACTACCCAGGCGTTCAGCTGACTGCCGGCGTTCAGAAGAATTTGGTACGAAATATATACCTGGCGTCCAAGTGCCTGGTTTATTTAGGCATTCAGAAGAATACTCAGCTATTCTTCTGAAAGCCTGACACGTTTTAGGCTTTTAGAAGAAACCAACCATAGAGTATTAAAACACATTAAATGACTGTTTAACATTTTATTTTTATTTTCATGTTCATCTGATTAATGAAATATACAAAATAATAAGAATAATGATTTTGTGTCATATATTTAAAAAGTCTTTTAATTTAAGTTCATGGTTTCATAGGATTCGAAGGTAAACATTTATTTATTTTTCAATTTGACTTATTATAATCATATTCATAATATCATTAATGACAAATAATAAAGAAAAACGGAATTAATTAAATAATCATAATTAATTAAATAATAAATAATTAAATAATTAATTAATTGAATAAATAATTTAATATTAATTAATTAATAATTAAATAATTAATAAAAAATTAAATATTAATAAATAATAATAATAATTTAATAATAATTACAAAATTTTTATGTTAATTAAATAATTAAATGATTAAATTAATTACAAGATAATAAGAATAATGATTTTATGTCATATATTTAAAAAGTTATCATTAATGACAAATAATAAAGAAGAACGGAATAAATTTACCATTTAACATGCATCATTTAAACTCTGAACACACATTTTTCGTAGAATTTAATCAATTTTACTATTTCTAATAGCAACTTGTGCAAGTATAATCGTAAATACGACTATTTTACGTTGTAATCTTTAATGAATTCTATAAAAAATGCGATCAGAGTTCAAATGATCGTTAAATGGTGAATCCAGCCATTAACTTCTTTCCGTGACCGAATTGCAACATAAAAATAAAATGTTTATCTTCGAAACCTGCGAAAACATGAACTTAAATTAAAAGACTTTTTAAATATATGGCATAAAACCATTATTCTTATTTTTTTGTAATTAAATTCATAATTTAATTACCTAATAAAAATAAAAATTTTAATATTAAATCATTATTTAATTAATTCCGTTCTTGTTTATTATTTGTAATTAATTATATTATGAATATGATTATAATAAGACAAATTGAAGAATAAATAAATGTTTCCCTTCAAATCCTGTGAACTTTTTAAATATATGACATAAAATCATTATTCTTATTATTTTGTAATTAAATTCATCACTT
Organism: Euceroptres primus; assembly: GCA_037177015.1. Taxonomy (NCBI): domain Eukaryota; kingdom Metazoa; phylum Arthropoda; class Insecta; order Hymenoptera; family Figitidae; genus Euceroptres; species Euceroptres primus. The sequence continues at coordinate 3,768 of JBAGKK010015516.1, forward strand.
AATTACTTAATTAACATAAATTAGCCTAAAACGTGTCAGGCTTTCAGAAGAATAGCTGAGTATTCTTTTGAATGCCTAAATAAACCAGGCACTTGGACGCCAGGTATATATTTCGTCCTAAATTCTTTTAAACGCCGGCAGTCGGCTGAACGCCTAGACCCTAGACAGTCGGATGAAAGCCTGAATCCTCCAAATGCCTACGACATATACCTTCTTTTGCTTCTGCAGACAAAAAGATCTTTTGAAAAGTACCTTTCTTCAAAAAATCCAAAATTCGATAATTTTCGAATTTTTTGAGAAAATCAAAAAATTTCAAAGAAAAATATTTTAAACATTTTTTAGAACATGCAAAGACAATATTTTCACATTTTATAACCTTTTCTGAACCATGTTGACTCGAAGAACCTGACAAACTTAGTCTAAAACCTTTATAATAATGTGCTTTTGGGTAAAACAATAATTTAGACACAAATTAGTGTACAAAATAATAGTTCAAGTCGAACGGTTTTCCCACTTCATAAAGTACATCCTAGTAGGGGAAAGTTGCCGAAGACGGGCTAACTCCTAAGACGGGATCCTCTTAATATTTTTGAATCAAAAAATTATATTCATCAGTCATGCATGTAGATGTATGCTCAGTGGACTTCTGATTACTTTGAAAGTTATTTTTTCGTTATTGCAAGTAAATTAACAATAATAGAAAGAAAAAGCATTTTAGCACATTGAATCACGAATTTTTACCTATTAAAAAAGTCGTACTTTAATAGTTTTTAGCGATTTAAAACTGCAAGTAGTTTTTATTTCATGTAGACAATTCTCTAAGCTTTCAAATTATTACTTGCGTTTTGTTCATTTTTATGCTGTTTTATAAAAAGAGTTGCTAAACAATGAAGATGCGTGATTCCTAAGATGGGCCCCTTCTAGGATAGAATAAAGAATTTTTTTAAATATGTCTTTTCTTTGATTTATATCAGGAAATATTAGTCCCAAGATAAATAATATTTGTTATTTTACACCTTTTTATGAATATTTAGTTATTTATAACTTTGTTAATACTTATTTTATCTTTTAACTTATTTGATGCCTATTTTAGGCATGTATTATAATGTATTTTGCATAAATAATTTCTCACAGAGGTACAGCACATGTCTAAATAATATACTCCGAATAAAATTTATCAATATTAAGTATAACATATTAAGTATAACATGATTTTTATATTTTTTTGAAAAGTGCCCGTCTTAGGATACCGAGTTGTTTAAGGCGGGAAAAATACATATTTTTCTCAATACCGAAATTTATTGCCTTTTCAACATTTTTTGAACGTTTGAGCGTATGAACATTGTAAATGAAACATCAAACTATTATGTTAGTAATGGTGGATTCCATGTTATTTCATCACACAATTTTTTGTGACTTAATGGGGTTAGGCTGTAACTTGGCATATTTTTTCCTTTGGTAGTGACAAATAACCCCTCTAAATAGTTTTTGAAAAATAAAGAAATTGGCGAAGATATGGGATTTTGAAATTTTGGTCAACTTTTTTTGAAAACTCCATATCTCCGGTTCCATTTGACCAATTTTAAATTTAAAAGTGAAAATTATTTACATTAAAATATACTTTCAAATGAAAAAAATCGGGGAAAGAATTGAAAATTGAAATTTTTTTGAAAGAATTAAAAATGAAAAACGCGTTTCTGAAAAAGGCACATCTTTATTTTAAAAATTTGTTTACCAAATGAAGGTCTAAGTGTGCTTTATAAGTCCTGCAATTTTTATCGTGGAACAGTTTTCGAGAAAAAAAATCAAACATAATGCCCTGTACGACGCAGCGCGAACGCTGCATCGCCTTCATTTGTCTAAGGTAGTCCTTAAAAATTTTTTTTTGCTAGGGGGCAAAGTACCCCCCGCCTCAATCATTCCATTACTATAAAAAAACTCACCCTAAATCTTAGCCAAATCGGTTGGTAATTTTTGGTGGCTCAATGGTCTTGAAATTCCAATAAGATTAACAGGGGAAATTTGCGTTTTCGGTAAAATGTGAGTTATATGGTTCAGGGTTTGAAATAAGTATACTGGAGATTATCAGCATTTTTAGAGGAGACTTCAACAAATAGTTATTGCTTTATTACTTTCAATTTTAACCTCCGCAACTCTCTCATGCGGGGTTGCGGGGGTTAAAATTGACAATTTTGCATAAAACTGACACTCATGAGCACTGTTTTTTCCTTTTTCAACAATAACTTGTCGTTAATCAAAAAGAGACATGTTTTTAATCATTGGTGAACTAATTGTCAATTTTGGGCCCTATGTCAATTTTGAGTCCTACGCGAATTTTGGACCCTATGCCAATTTTGGGTCCTATGTCAATTTTGGTGCCTGTGTGGCCCTATGTCAATTTTGGGCCTTATGCAACTTTTGGGCCATATGTCAGTTACGTGTCCAAATAGTGCAACGAACGGACGGACAACTGGCCGAAACTATAAGGGTTTCTGCCTGAGGCTACGAAACCCTTAAAATCTAGTGTCTTCTACCACTTTTCCGTCAAAAGTTACGATTTATTAATAATAAATTATTAAACAATTGGAGATTGTTTAAAACAAAAATTAATACTCTTAACAATGGCTAACTATGCCGTTAACCGTGAAAAAAGTACTTTTCAATGAGTTGGTGCGTGAAAGAAATTATTTAAACAAATTACAATTGTTTAAGCAATTGAAAATTAGTTAACAAATAATTAAAAACATGTCTCTTGTTGATAAACAACAAGTTATAGTCGAAAAAGGAAGAAACAGTGCTCATGAGTGTCAGTTTTATCAAAAATTGTCAATTTCGATTTTTTGGGTCATTTTCAGGACACTACATGAGGGGGTTGCGGGGGTTAAAATTAAAAGTGATATAATATAATTAGTTTTTGGAGTCTCTCCTAAAAATGCTGATAATCTCCTGCATGCTTATTTCGAACCCTGAACCATGAATCACATTTTACCGAAAACCCAAATTTTCCTATGTTAATCTTATGGGACTTTCAAGGCCGTTGAACCACCAAAGATTACTAACCAATTTGGCTAAGATTTAGGGAAGATATGGAATTTTCAAAAAAAGTTGACCAAAATTTAAAAATCCCATATCATCACCAAAGGAAAAAAGCTGCCAAGTTACAGCCCAATCCCATTAAATCATGAAAATTTGTGTAATGAAATGACATGGTATCCACCTAATCGCTTTTGCTTCCGAAGTTCCTCAAAATCGAAAATGATCTGAAAATATGGAAAGGAGCCCGTCTTAGGCAACTTTCCCCTACATATCTATAGAAACCAATAACAATTGTTACATTATTTAGAATTTTAATTCGCTCAAGTTGCAGAAGCCAAAAGTTAAATCTATTTGAGAATTGCCCATATCATTCAGACGGTCGTTTTCCAAGTCGTCTAATTACTATCCATTCCAGTGTCGGTATCGAAGCGCTCATGTATGAAAGTACCCGCGAAGGAGTTAGCGATAGCAATTCGTGGTGGTTGAGAGGTAAAGAGGGGTCAGATATGGGAGGAGTTCTTTCGAGTTCTTACGAGAGGAGAGACATCGACTGCAAGGAGCAACGGCGGTGGCCTGCTCACCTGAGGTGTTCAGGTGGCAGTCGCCCAGCTGAGACGCTCAGCGAAGGGCTTACAAGCATTGAGCTGCTTACCACTTGCCATCCGATCTCTGGCGCATGTCTTCTACTTGCTGACCACTTCCACGTGCGAACCTACCGCAAAAGTTTTAGGGTGACATACAAATATCAATTTATCACAGAAATTCTCAAGTTTGATAAGGGTGTCTTCAAAAAGGAATTCAATTTCCATTATACCTTGTGATATGGACATTTCGTCAAGAATTCAAGATTATAAACTTTATTCTGTGAACGTGAACTTACCAACTTATCATTTCTTCTTGAACGTTTACAATCAAGAGGACTTTATTTTAATATTTAATATATAAGGTCAAAACACAATTGGACATACTTTCGATAGTCTATGTCTATGTTTATCTTATTGATATGCATAGGATTTGGTGACTGATTGTATGATTTGATGACTGAAAGCCTTGCTGAAAGCTAAAATTAAAAAGGTAACAATGTCTAACAATCATGGAAAACTGAAATTAAAGTGGTATCAACCTGTCACAAATTATGGATTGCTAGCATCTACTTGGAAAATGGCCCTTTACATCATGTTGCAATAAGACATACGAAACACGTGTGCTGTGTTATTTACTACTACCGATGTTTTCATCGGTCTGCGATAATTCTGGTCGTTGAACAGCGAAATCTATCAAATATGGTAATTGGATGGTAGATCCTTTCAATGTTACTGCAGTGGATTATTGACGCTTGTGCTATCATTAAAGGAACGTGATACCACGACAGCGAAAGGATGAGAGTGACCGTCGCGAAGTCAATTGGTTTCGCGGGACACTTGTGATTCGTGCTGTGGTCAAAGAAAAATAAAAATTATGATGGGGGAAGTGATACGCGTTTCTGGAAGAGCACCCGATGTGGGGGATTTTTTGAGGGAGGCTATGCTGTCCCAAAGATTCGCTGATGTTGCTCTTTGCTGCCCAGGAGGTCCAAGGTTTCTTGCTCATCGGTTGGTCCTTTCTGCTGCCAGTCCGTATTTACAAGTAGGTCCTATTTTCAGTTTTCCTTAATTTAACAATTGATTACTAAAGGATTTTTTATAAAAACAAGTTTTTAGTAGTTGAAAATCGGCGAGACGAAAGTTTTAAACTTTGTAATTTATTCCATTTTTCGTTTTCATATTCATAAAAAGTCACATGTAAATGCTATTGTGTGAAACAAAAATACTGCTAGAAATCCACCTACGATTTCTAGCAGTAAATAAAACTCACTGTAGTAACATATAAATACTATGAAACTCGGTAATGTACACTATTCAGAGCATATCTGATCAATGAGAAAATAAGTACAAATTCGGAATATAATTTCAAATCAATTTGAAACTCGAAGAAATTCTCAACATCAGTTGATCTTTTATTGAGAGAAATTGGAATCATGTCTTTTGAACGCAGAGGGGAATCTTCTTATAGGAGTTAAATGGCATACTTGTGACATTTTGTCTTATGAAAGAAATTCCTGTTATTTACTATAACCTTTAAGGATAAAAATTTTCTTCATGAAGAAACGTAGCAAACGGTTCAATATAAAAGAATTCTGCGGCACGTGGCGTTTCAAAGTGTTATGTTTCTGTAAATTTACATAACAGCCCTTTTGGCCACTGATTTGACTAAAAATTCAATACTTATTTTCATACTTTTTTTATAGCGATCGCATCCGATAAATTGACAGATTTATGATTCCGCATTCGGTAAAATAAATTTGCTGAACATTGAAACTGTCATCCACTTTGATGTTTATGTCATTTTCATATGCTTATGTCAATTTCACCTCAGATATAAGAGTAAATATAGGTGTCAGAAGACGCCGCGTCGATCAGGCTATTATAAAACACACAATTAATTTTTTGTTTCTTCCGTCATGTCCAGAACTTACTGGGGCAACGTGCCTATTAAGATGACAGACAGAAGCTAAAAAATAATTCGTTAATTTTACGAGCTCTCACTTTCTCTGTAAACTTTGTAAAAAATTCTTCTGTCGTATGTATCAGAATAATGCGTTAAAAAACGACCTTGATGGCGCCCAAAATATGCGCCATATGTAATAGGTACATGAGAGATTTGTCAGAAGTGTTTAATCATGTATTCATCGTTATATTTTTTTTTGTAAATTTTCTAAACCTTACTTAATAGTCTCATTAAACGAAGCTACACAAAAAATGGCCCAATTTATCTAGTTCGGTAATCCTACTGAAAATATTTAATTTCCGGCCTTTAAGAAAATATATTATTGTAGGAAAAGTATAAAATGGGCCTGTAATCATTTTCCTACAATGATTTTCCCATAATTCTTTCGTGATTATAGGATTATAGGAAAATCATTATAGGGAAAATAATTATAGGAATCAATAAAACTAAAATATTGAAATAATGAATGCAAAAAGTTGAAAAGCTGTAAATATATGATTAATTAAAAAAATTAACATCAACACATAAATATTTTCATGATCACAATATCAACCACTTCACATTTTCCTTCTGAAAAACTGCACTACATTAACCATTTATCTAAGATTATCTTCTCTAATTAATTAAAACGATTTCTTCGAAATGGATCTTTTTATCATTAGGCATATGTATACCATGTGAACGAGCATTTAGACGTGCATAAGTTTTCCTGCTTTGTGCGACCCGACCTACCGTAATACATGATCTCCATATGCGGCATACGTATGATCCTCTGATAACTTCAACGTCAAGACGCAATAATATATCATCTTATCTCAGCACAAATGAAAGCTCAACTGTTCACGAAAGTTAGGTAGTTCACTCGAATCCAGTTCGATGTTTTTGCAGTTGCAGGTACAAGTACATACGTGTTATGATAAGCCAAATTCAGGTAATTAAAGAAGAAAAAAGATAGTTTTTAATGATCACTTATTTATCTTTCAATAAAAGTATTTACTGATTTTTGTATATGCAGATCAACTCTTAGTCCTTTACTTTTTATTTTTTCTTTAAGCCTTTTTGTACAAAAGTAATACCTATTACCTGCCCATGTGATGATAATGTAATATTTCAATAGTATAAACAATAAAATATATAATATAATAAAAATATGGAATATATTTGTAATCTATTCAACCGACAATCGATTCTTCATAGAGGCTTTTAATGTCAGGTTAAGAACTTGGCCAACTATGGACAGCAAAAGGTACTCGATACTCGTGTATTCGTATCCGACCGGTTTACAAATTTAACTCTACTTCTAGTTCTTATAAACCATAGAATCCACGAACGTGTGCTTTAGGTTTATTTCTTTTCTCGTTGACAACTTCGATATCTCTTAGTAGGATTTATGGGAGAGACTGAGGACGAATAGAAAACTAATCATTGCTTTTTTTCCGTCCAAGTAAACCGATCAGAGAACATATAGTGACAAGCAAAAAAACACTCTCTGACTTAACTAATTAGGCACTAAGTATGCCTTTAAATGTTATCTACAATATTAAAAATAATTCTATGGTGTCCGTTATTCTTAAACATGTATGAAAAATATCAGGCATATAATATATAATTATAATCATCAAAAGTGATATACTTGTTCAGAGGTCTTGTACCCTATAATTAGCAAGATTTGCCGAGCAATGTATAGGTTGATAAATGAAGTCGTAGTTTTCCTACACTAAATTAAGTTGCGGTAAAATAATAAGCAATCAACTTTTTCTGTCTGAGACTTTGAATTATGACGACAACGTAATTCTGAGGCTTTTTTCAATGGTGGAAAAATTCTAAGTTAATACGTGATGTACATGTATTAAGATCAACGACTGACGTAGGTTAGTAATAGAATATAAATATTTATGTAATCACTATAATCAAAGCTTAGATCCATCGAAGAAATTACCAATATTAAACGGTCATGATCGATTTTCATTTTGCAGTGAAAGCTGTACAACCTCGCTTGTAAAAATATTCCATGACGAAACTTCTAGTGAACTGTTTCGAAGTTCATGTCTAACTAGTAGTTAATGAACTCTATTTATGGTTATAGAATTTTAGTTGAATTAAGGACGGCGAGAGGAGTTGTGGAATTGAAGATTTTAAGATTCTAAAGTTGTAATAATAACGGATAGAAATAATATAATAATACAATATCAGATAAGAGAATTCGTAAATATTTTTATTTACTTTTTATAACTTTCAAAGATAATTAATAAGATAATTAATTAACTGTTACTTCGGTTCTAATCGTATATTTAGCAGTTATTAAAATAAACGTTGCGTGAATTTTTGTAACTAATGAAATAAAGGGTTATAAAACAATAATCATGCCAGTTGTGATATATGGGTGCGAAACGTGGGCATTAACTCAAACACAGGAAAATAGAT
>JBAGKK010015527.1:0-11774 GCA_037177015.1 Euceroptres primus
TATATATATATATATATAATTTAATTGTTAAATAATGTAACGTGATTATTTTAAATTTTAAATTTAAAATAACGTTTCTAAGTGCCTCCTAGAAGAAATCCAAGCAGAAAAAGTGAAAGCTCCAGTGAAACGACTGAACAGGGAGAAAACCCTTCGAGTGTGACAGCACCTCAGCCACCTGTTACAACTCCGAGCGTAGCAAGAGGGGATGATGCCGCAAACATGCGACAAGCAAGCGAGAATCCTCCCTGGCCATCCGGAAATGAACTTGAATCGCCATACCAAATGGCAGTTTTGATAGCCAAACAAATATCAGCGAACCAGATTTATCAAGGTTTCTAGGACTTGGTGTATCCACCGAACCAAATGCGTTAAGCGAGCAAATTCGTAGGCAAATTTTAGAAATGCGAGAAATCGAAAGATCAAGGGTATTGAGAGAGTCACTGGGAAATTCAGGAGTAGGAAATGGCTCGAGGTTTCTGCTTTCTCCTGAGGATGTTTCTGCTACAAAGGTTAAGGGTAGTGATGTTCCTGCTCTTAAAGTTTTAATTGATATTATACCATCTTTTACAGGTAGAAATATTTCAATGCAGACATTTGCGCGTGAATGTAAATTTGCAATTCAAGCGGTAGAACATTCGAACTTCGAACATTGTTTGTTAAATTATTGCGATCTAAAATTCAAGGAGAAGCGGATTTTTATATGTGTGGATTGTTCCCAAGAAGCCTGATTTCAGGAGGAATAAATAATGACGTATGGTTATTGATTATCGGTAACTTAATGAAAAGAAATTAGTGATGCTTATCCAATGGCTAGTATAAACCATATCCTTGACCAATTGGGAGGCTCTAAATACTTCTCAACCTTAGATCTTGGTTCTGGATTTCACCAGGCAAAAATGTATCGAAATTCGAGACGGAAAACTGCTTTTTCCACTCGATATGGACACTTTAACTTTAAACGAATGCCCTTCGGGCTTAAGAATAGTCCAGCTACGTTCCAAAGGCTGATGGACAGGGTGTTATCTGGATTAAATAACGTAGAATTGTCTGTTTACATGGACGATATCGTTATTTATGCGAATTCTCTAAAAGAACCCACTCGACAATTAAGAAATTTGCTACAACGATTAGAAGAAGCGGGATTAACTTTGCATCCTGAAAAGTGCATGTTCTGACGAAAAGAAGTTGCTTATCTCGGGCACGTAATCTCGCGCGACGGAGTGAAACCTGACCCCAAAAAGGTGGAGGCAGTGCGAAAATTTCCTCGTCCGAAAAATGCGAAAAACGTCAAACAGTTCTTAGGGCTTGCCGGATATTATCGAAGCTTTATTCCTAACTTTTTCACGATAACCGTTATCTTATCTTTTGCAAAAGGGTGTCCGTTTCGCATGGACCGAGGTCCAATAGAATGCTTTTGATCAACTTAAAGATATTTTGTGTACAAGTCCTATTTTACAATATCCCGATTTTAGTTTACCATTTATAGTTTCGTCAGATGCTTACAACTTCGGAATAGGGGGAGTATTAAGTCAAGGTCCAATCGGTGGGGACCTTCCTGTCGCGTATGCTTCGCGAACTTTATCGGATACTGAAGTAAATTACGCCACTATAGAGAAAGAACTTTTGGCAATGACATTTTGCGTAGAGACCTTCCGTCCCTACCTTTATGGAAGACGATTCACCCTCGTAACTGATCACAAACCGCTTGTCTGGTTGTACAATATTAAAAATCCGGGTTCTAAACTGTTGCGTTGGTGCCTTCGGCTTAGTGAATATGACTACGACGTTGTTTATAAAAAGGGAACGGCAAACTCAAACGCAGTCGCACTCTCACGTAACCCACTTAACGAAAAAGAGTCTGATTTTCATGTGAACTATGACGTTTCACCTAGTGAAGACCCTGATCCACTTGATCCTTTTTTCCAGGGTACTCACAAGGTGTTGATACTGCAGAATCTTCCACCTATGTTGTCCTATCCAGATACTAAATTAGATGAAATCGACTATTTGATTGATAATGGATTTTTGGGAACAGAAAATTATTTTGTAAATGACAATGTTATTAATGGGAATTCAAAAGCTTGTATTTATTCTATAAACACGAAATTGAGCGATGATAGTGACGATCAGTATGAAATTGCTAGTGAGAACGAACATCTTAGCGAGGCTTGGGATCGGTGATGGTTTCTGAAAGATCAAGTGATCTGTGCCGATTGGTAGAGCTTGATGAAATTAATTTGCCGAGCCAGTTGGTCCATTCAGTGATGGTTTTTGAAAGATCAGGTGATCCGTGCCAATTGGTAAAGCGTGACGCGTTTATTTTGCCGAACCGGCTGGTCTATTCGGTGATGGTTTCTGAAACATCAGGTGATCCGTGCCAATCGGTAAAGCATCGGAGTTATGCAAGCGGTGCCCCACCAACTGCGGCGGTCACTGGAAGCTCACAAGATAATGAGAAAATCTGTAATAAGGAGATTTCCTTCAATAACCTTTCAAACTATGACAGAACTGAGAATAATAGCCCTATTAATGTATCAATCGGTGACGAGACGCTTGACCTTTATATCCTTACAAAAGAGGGTTGTCATTTTGATAACAATTTGGAATCCCTTGAGAAAAATAGTTCTACAGTTTTTACAGACAGAAAACAAAATTCGGGTTCTGAAGAAACTTGAAATAAAGGGGTCATTCAAGTTCCTAAAGGTTTTGTAGAAATAGAGAGACCTTCGTGTCCTCTTTGCAAGGATAAAATACAATACTTGTTACCTGACTGCGGTATGAAAATAGTTCTTCCTTATCACCAGTGTTTTCATATAAATGGAAGTGAAAATCCACCTGCAATAGACGAAATCGATAATGTTTCTGAAACCGGGGATGAAAATGACCTCCCGTCACCTAACTATGAAATGTCGTATTTAAAGGTACGCAAGGATAAATTATACATGCGCAATGATCATTTAGTACAATTTATTCCAGCAGATTGCAAACTTACCACCGAAACTAGTTAGGAATTAATCAAATAAAACAAATTCAATTACGACGATTAAAAAAATGAACCCGAAGAAAATTTGCGAATCGGGAACGTAATCGTTTATAAATATGATCATCAATGCGTTTTAAACTTAATAATTAAACAGGCATTTGACTCTAGGCCTTGCATGACTCATATCTCAGATGCACTCGTCGGGTTAAAACACGCGATGGATGAGTTAAAAATTAAAACTGTCAGTATTTCGCGTGTAGGGAAGAGATTACAAAATAACAATTTGCTATAGGGAAATTAAAATCCCCCCACCCCCCGAGATTGACCGCGCTATAATAATAAAAGAGTATCACTCATCGGTCGCAGGAGGGAACAAAGGCTCTGCGAAAACTTACGATAGAATCAGGGAACATTTTTGTTAGCCGAACATGCGCGAACAGATTAGAAATTACGTAAGAAATTGTCAGGAATGTAAAAAGACAAAATTGGTTCGTGTAAAGACTCGTTTGCCCATGCGAATTACGGACACTCCTACCGAAGCATTTGAGAAAATCCAGATCGATATTGTGGGAATTCAAGCAGAAACTGAATGCGGAAATAAATACATTTTAACCATACAAGACAATTTAACAAAGTATGCTGACCCTATTCCACTTATGAATATTGAATCCACCACTATTGCTATGGCTCTTGCAGAACATTTTATTACGCGATTTGGTTGTCCAAGGGCCATTTAAACCGATCAAGGTAGCAATTTTACTAGCAAAGTAATGGCTGCCTTTTGCCGAATTTTCACAATAAGGCAACTCAAGTCAACTGCGTTCCACCCACAATCATTGTGCTCACTGGAACGGAGTCACCATGTCTTGGTGTAATCTTTAAAACAATATTGTCAAAAGACAAATTGGGATGTTTGGATAATATTTGCAATATTCTCATACAATACATCCAAACACGAGGGAACGGGATTCACGCCCCACAAATTGATATTCGGCAAAAAAGCAGTAATACCTTCTGAATTCGCAAACGCTAAAGTACCCCTCACATATAAAATGTTTTTAAAAGTGCTGAATGATAGATTAGTTGAAACACAGAGTCTTGCCCATGAGCGACTTCGGCTAGCTAAAGAAAGATCTAAAAAGTATTATGACGAAAAATTAAATGTGCAGGATTACACGGTCGATGAAATGGTGTACTTGAATAATAATACTTGAGACTCCAAACTAGATCCTGAAGAACACTTGGGTCCTTATGAAATTACTCAAGTGTTCCATGACCTTAATGTTGAGCTTAATATGGGTTGGAGAAAATCTAAAATTGTACACATGAATGAACTCCGACCACAGTGTCATAGAGTACACAGGAAGTAAATCAATGAGTTATTAAGTGTTCAATTATATTTTATTTTTGATAAGGAAAAACGAATATGTATGTACAGCATAAAAAGAGTGTGTATAATAACAATAATAAAATATAATTGCACATCCTAAAAAAAACAAAAAAAGAAAACAAAGAAAATTTTAGAAAATTTTAATTTCTTTTTATACAGATGGTACGGAATTAAATTTGGACTTGTAAAATCTGCAAGGAAAAACCAATAATAGACATATTTTAAAAAATTTGACACATTCTTAGTAATAAAAGCTTAATTTCTCACTTAAATTTATGTATATTCTTAACTATAAACTGTAATTAAAACTTAAAAACAAAAATTCATTACTGCTAAGAAATGAGGGTAAGAAAAGAACTTAGTTTTTTCGTAACGTACGGCGCTAGGAATTTTCTTAACTTTATTAAAGGGATAGATAAATTAGAAATCCATAATACGTCGTTAAGCAAGTATCATTCATCCCCACTCTTGTTTCAATTAGCATTTAAATAAATAAAAAAATATAAATAAATATATAAATAAAGATATATTCATAAATAATAATGTCAATAATAATACAGTGTTATAATTTTTTTTATCTTATCATATAAATGTATATACCGTAATAAATTTTTACTGGTTGCAAGGTCGTTCTGGAGTAGATTTTGAGAGAAGCGATGTTTTCCGGTGAAAATATCTTTAAATAAGGAGAAAAGTGTGACGAGCGACTATATCTCGCTTGCTTTTCCGCAAGAGGGCAGCACCTCTCCATGATAAATTTTGTGGGAAAGTTTAAATATTAAACTTATTAAATTTAATTGCAAATTAAAATACTTTTATACATACTGATAATTTTTATATTGAGCAATCTCGGAAACAATATTAGAACGTAGAAAATAATAGATATTTGAAAACACTAGCGATGTCGTTAAACTTAATTAGCTGCGTAGAAAGTCGCTCGGTTAAATTTGAGTAAAGAACTCCCAGAAATACAGAACTGTGAAAAATAGGAAATGAATCCGGTCATGAAATAATATTAAGTTGTTAGAATAAGTTTTAGAATAATTGAGTGACGTAGTCTAGGGCTTCAGAGAACCCTTCACGGTCACTGTATGATAAGAATATGTAATTCAACGAGTACTCAACCTAAAAGCGAGGATCAGAAATTTGGCTCTTAAGTAAACAGAAACTTCAAATGCCATAATTCTCAAGTGTCTCTTTACCCTAGTTAAATAAGATATCAATATTTATATGTGTAAGTATTAATAACACGCGCCATAAGTTCAAGGTCAAGAGTCGAACTGCGCTGTTATGTAGTTATTTCAAGGTTAGAATCATCAGAGCCTATTTTTAGTATCACTTATGGGCCTTGGCGCCGGCTATACGCGACATTTAATGGACTTAGGGCCTTTTTAAAAAAAAATGTCAATCGTCAAGAGTCGTAAAAGTCGAGCACTTGAGGTTATTTATGGGAAAATGTTTCGTGGGAAAATTAAATTGCGCCCTAAATTTCGGTAGGCGGAGCAAAATGACCTACCTTACTACAGGTCCAAACGGCATAAAATTAAATGACGTCAGCATTCTGATAGGCTTTTGACGAAAAAGTGGGGGCAAATCCCCACTTTTCGAGGCGTGGTTTGGCCATATAAAAGTTGAAGCGCAGCCGGAAAACGAGGATTTTGACTTTGATTTCTGATCATCCTCTCGTTTGCGGAGATCAAAAATAAGAATTGTATTTTCCTGAATCTTATCTCAATTTAACATAGTTAATCTTTTTTCCGAATAAATTCATATTTTTACATTAAAATCAATTTGGATTTTATTTATTTCGAATTTAAATTTCTCCCGGATTTATTTTAATAATTTACCGACAAGAGAATTAGCGAATCAGCAAGCCGACAGCCATCACGCAAACTCGGCTTGTAATATTCTCAGAATTAAAGCTATTTGTATTCAGTGGTTCAAACATATCATCGTAAACTTTTTTCCTAGGTGCTTTGGACCCTAATTATATTCAGTGTAAACCACATATCATTAACCAGTTTGACAAATTTTAAGGTACGTTAGTGCTCTTCAACAAAAATTGATATTTTAAAAAAAAAATCATTACTTCTTAATGGAAAATAAAAAGTTCGTAAAATTTTAGGTTATGTTAGGGTTTTTCGAGGAAAATTAATACATTTATCAGTACAGTTTAATATCAGTACCTTTTGATGGTAAATCACAAGTGTGTAAAATTTTAGGTTATGTTAGGTTTTCTCGACGGAAATTACCTAGTAATAATATCTGTCGGGTTAGCTAAAAGCAGATGCTGCCCGTCTGGGCAGCTATGTTTTTGAGTTCCAGCTGAACGCAGAGTCTTGAATGTTGAAAGCGTAAGCGCGGAAATATCAGAAGTCGTTTAGCATCTGCTACTCTATTGCGAAGTGGGCAGTAATGCAGCAGAAGAACAGTCTGTTTTGCCTTACATTGATAGGTTGTGTTATACTAAGGCAGCGAGAATGCAGAAGTCATATATGTACTATTGCACTCTGCTGCATGATATCATAAACTGTATCTGACATCAAATATTCTCTTTTTTGTTTTATTCACCCTATTAGAATTATTTTCTTACGTGTTCAATATTTTGCGTATGTCGGAATTTATTTATATGTACATAGAAATTTTGAATTTCATGTACCGAATAATTAAGCTTTTTATTGAAATAATGAATTTGAGAATTATATATTTAAAATAAAAAAATGAATAGTTTTTAATTGTAAATAATTTTCATTTAGATTTTTTTTTAAATCATAAGCTATAAAAAACGTGTTTTAAAACTTCCAGATAGAGTGCAGAATTCAGAATATATAATATGAATATACAATTTTAATATTTATTTATTCTTTTTAGTATGAAATTGTTTGATTATTAATTTTTCGAAATTATTTAAGCGCAAAACTAAAAAAAAACAAAATTGGTCACGAAAGCTAAAAATAACCTTTCAATTTTTGGAATTCAGAGTTCGGCAGAAGTAATCTAATTAATTTGGGAAAAGTATAGTTATTGAAATATAAAAGGAAGGTGCCAGAAATGTATTCAGAGTCATGACAAATTTTTGGATGTGATCAGTATATTTTTTATTTTTTTACGACATTATTTTTCTTTGTCCGTGAATGATTTAATATAAAAAAACTTTAATTTAAAGAAAATGAAAAATTATTTAAGAATTGTATAAGCTTGAAATAACATCTTTTCAAAAACTCTATTTTTTTTCTTTGTTAATATTCATGCAAAAGTGTTGTCTTAATTTCTTAATCGATATGAAGATGATATTTCGTAACTTTTTCTGAAGTAAGATTGTTGTTAAAAATCAATCATTAGTAATTATTTAAAGAATATAAAAAAATAAGTTTTCAATGTTTTCGAAAAGTAACATATCCAATAAATCTTGAAAAACAAATTTTTTTGTGACCAACATTTTTGTCTATGTAATATACAGGGTGGACACGTAATGGCTTACGTACATGGAAAAAAATGCTACTTGACATACACCGATCCACGCAAAAAGCCCTTGTACAGGGGTTTTTGGACCTACAGAATGTTTTCACTCCTTGCATTTGCATGTGATTCAATGTATGTAAGCCGCTAGGTGTCCACACTGTATATTGATACTCTTTAATTTATTGTATTCATTTTTGTAACATTGATTAATTTCAATTATTGAATTTTAATGAATTAGAGATTACAAATTACGTAATTTTGAAAATTTGAATTAACTATCATTTAACAGAAAAGCGCAAAATCTGCAGTAGACTTAAGGAATACCAAAAGACATTGCAGTTCAAACGAAGATTCTGTCATCATAGATTGTAGAATACGGAGTTCGTTCTTAAGGTCGTCTGCCCTTTTCTAAGAAAAGGACATAAGACACTTATTGCTTCTAAACATCTTCTTTCCTTTTCTATCAATATGATAAAGAAAATACAGGAGGCGTTTAAAACACCCGTCGCGCCCCTCTTAGATCCTGTGACGAGCTACTATCCTGTATCTCGCTCGTTTCTGCACAAGAGGGAAGCACCTCCTGATGATAAATTTTCGGTAAAAGTTTAAATATTAAAATTATAAGATTGATTGCAAAATTATAGCAGGTCGATACATTGATAATTTTTATATTGAGCAATCTCGGAAACAACATTAGAACGTAGAAAATAAATATCCGAAACACATTTGCGATGTCGTTAAGTTTGATTATATGCGTAGAAAAGTCGCTCGTTTAAACCTATGGATGGAGAATTATTGAGAAATATGTTCGTGCATTCGATAGCGATACTGTGCGAGTCTATTCGGTCACACGTTTGACCGTTATTGTAGTATTTTATATTTTAAAGAAAGTTGGTGTATGTTGTATACTACTCTTTTCTGTCATAAAATATTTTCCTTCCAATTTCATTAATTTACAATTATTAAGTAGAAAAATGATTAAACTACGCAAAATTAATTTTTTGAATTTGCCCTGTAATATTGCGGAATGTAAGGAAAAATTACAACATGCTGGAAATTCCATCCATTTCATTTGCGAGAATCATCATAACCTGTAAATTCACACTAGCTTGTAAATTTGCAACACCGAGTTGTGAATTCACATAACCTAGACGTAAAATCACCGACTTTTATCCAACGTTACATGTTGGTAACAAGCAAGCCCACATTCAACGTGGTAAACTCAGAGTCAAAATTTTTTACAGTGAACTTGTAATTTTCCATTAAGAGGTACTGATTTTTTAATAAAACTATTAATTTTCCTCAAAAAACCCTAAATTAACCTAAAATCTTACAAACTGGTAATTTTTCATCAAAACGTTAATGTTAATATAAAAGTATTAATTTCCCTTTAGAAATCCTAACATAACCTAAAATTTTACAAACTTGTTATTTTCCATCAAGAGGTACTGATTTTTCAAAAAGAAAATTCATTTTTCTCGAAAAACCCTACCCACGAAGTAGAATAAGGAGATTCATCTCCTCAGGTGACCTTGGCCGAAAATAACCCCACTTTTTGGAACTTAAATGGTGGTCCACCTAGAATGAGCAGACTTGTCGATCCCTGCGGGAAAAGTTTGCAAAAGAATCTTATTCGCTGACACGTAGTCACGTGATAACAAGACCACGTGATCTTATATCACGTGACCACGACTCAAGGAAGAAGATTCTTCCGCATTCTATAGTTTGACCACCATTAAAGTTCCAATAAACAGGGTTATTTTGCGTAAGAGAGTTTGATATCATTCTACTTCGTGACCCTACCATAATCTAAAATTTTGCGAACTTGTAATTCTCCATCAAGGGATAATCATTTTTCTTCAAAAATATCAATTTTGTTTGAAAAACCCTCACATAACCTAAAATTTTATGAGCTTGCGATTTTCCATCAAGGGCTAATGATTTTTTTCTAAAAATTTCCATGTTTGTTGAAAAACACGAACGTAACTTTAGATTTGTCAAAATAGTTATTTCTCTTCATGACATGTGGTATGTACTGAATTTAATTAGCTTCAATTTCAAGAATTAGTTTGGAGTGACATCTATTCATTCTTTATTATCGTCATTATCGACTTCATTAACCTTTAATAACGAGTACTTATATCTT
Source organism: Euceroptres primus (assembly GCA_037177015.1). NCBI lineage: Eukaryota > Metazoa > Arthropoda > Insecta > Hymenoptera > Figitidae > Euceroptres > Euceroptres primus. Next base: position 9,985 of record JBAGKK010015527.1, read on the forward strand.
ATAAGCTCGTAGTTCTTTGTTTCACTTTTTGGGGAAAATAAACTTTCGAAGAATTAAAATTTGAGGGAATCGAGATCGTTCCGAAAAAATAGTCACGCTGAGGCGTGGTTGTTGGGTGGCTGTCGATTCACCAGGGTTATTATGTATAACATGCACCTCCAGTGCTACCGGCCCTAGCGGAACGCGTAAACTGAAAAGTGACGGAGTACCGTCACCGACACTTTATTTTACAAAAAATGAACAGTAATCTCGCATTATAATTAATAAAAGAAACAAAATAAACATCTAAATTGTTGCAATTATAATTGTACGTTAAAATTTACGTTAGATCGTAATGCTGTAATTACAATAGGTTAATTTTTCAGAGCTAAAAATTAAAAAAACATAGTGGTTGTCATTGAAGTCTGCTAAAGACGGCTTCAAATGCATCGCTAGTAGCATTTTGCGCGCGAAGTCTAGAAATAAAAATTAAAAATTTGAAAATGCAACTGTGTCAAATAAATGTAATAAATAATAAAATCCATGTAACAGAAGATGCTAATCTATCAAAGTTACATAAATATTGTAAAAATTTCGTCGAAAATTCTATGAATTTTAATACTTACTTTTTGAAGAATGCAACTTTATCGACTACGGTAATACATGAGAAATTTTTTTCAGTAATCGAATAAAGTTAATCTTATTACTCTTTCACAAAGTATTGTTATTAAAATAATAAAAAGTATTTAAAAGTTTATGACATTAAATTTAAAAAAATTTTAATTTTATATAAAGGGATTACACTTTATATAAAATTGAATTATTATGAAACTAAACACTTAAATTTATAATGATGATATTAAACAATAATAACAAATGTTTATAAAAAATTGTTCATTTAATAAGAAAATAACCATTTATGACAATTTCTTAAGCAGAAAATTGGGGAAAATAACAAAAATTAATTCTCACTTTTAATAACAATTTTATTGTATACACTGTCACGAACGAAAGAAATAATTAAATAAATAATTATTTTATTTGCCAAAATAACAATTAGTTTACAAACTCATCACGGAGTTTGTAGTAGGTCGAATTCTGATCTATTAATTCAGACCTTTTCTGCTTGATTTTTGGGATTGAATGAGGATTTATTTAAGTATATGTTCCAAAATACTATTATTTATTTTACTTCAAAGAAATCATAAGGATGCACAAATTAAATGGAGAGTATGCGTGTTGTGTATATGTGAATGCGTGATTTCAAAAATTTCTTATACATTACCACAGACTCCTCAGAAAAGAATGGGGGTGTTCAGAATAGATTTATTCACGATCCTCTTTAATGCCGTTCAGTCGTAATTCGATCCGTCCGAGAAATACGCGATTTCTGATTTGACTTAAACTACTTCCTCAATAGGAAGGCGAGGTTTATAAATTTAAATTAAGATTTTAATTTCCATTTAGTTTAAATTTCAAATACAATCCGCGGACAATTGGAAATTATTAAAATCCGAGGGATTAGTATTCTATAATTCACTTGAATTTAGGCTTCCCTGTATGAAGTGGAAGGGTTCTTCTCGTTTTTAATTTTATTGCTTAACGTGGAGAAACTGACCAACGAAAAAACCGAAGAATTTAACAAAAAACCGCTGAAACAGATTGCGACGGGCGATACCGATTGTTTTCAGGGAGAGAAGTTTCTCCTAAGCCGTGTGGACGGGTTATGCACTAAGACTAATTGTTGCACCTACGAAGACAACTAGGATCATAAGTCTAATTAAGTGGGGAGGACTCCCTTCCGCGGACGC
>JBAGKK010015538.1:0-11773 GCA_037177015.1 Euceroptres primus
ACTACCACATAACGACCGCCAAACCACCACCAAACGATTTCACCAAACAAAGTTTGAATTTTCTATGGTCGGAGTGCCTACTTCACGGACATGTTGGCATTCTGTGGGTTGCAATTATAAGGTCCCATATTTAACGAAAACGATGTGGGGACCTCATGGGTCGTCAGGGTAGTTCGTGGGAGTTCTAGATAGTGGAGAGCATCGTGTTTTGTGCCGGTTAATGTACGTAGTGGTTATATACTTACAATAAGGGTAGTAGCCATTGTTATAGTCATTAAAGCTGTGGTGAACGTAAGAGTTGGCGATTCGCAACACGTAAAGGCGAAGGATAGAGGCAGCACGGAGGGAGCTCTTATTATGGGCCGCTCTGGTGGCGCTAATTCTTTTAGTCTAGGGGGCGAGAGGCTTCTTTCGGGTACTTGTAAACTGTAGTTTCTATAAAAAGTTGGAAATATCTAATGGTCCTATCGACTATTTCTTTCCGTGTTCCCCTATTATTCACGTGATGTGCAAATAATATTCCTCTAATTCCCTCAGTACTGAGATCTGTCAGACATTGATAATTAAATCTGCCACTCATTTTACGTATCGATCACTAAAACAAAATTTTACTCAATAGAGGATCCTAATGAAGCATAGAACCGCTTGAAAGTTATTTAAGCAGATACTTTTATTTAACTAAAAATATTTGAGACTGCTCCGAATGATAATACAAAACGTTGACTTGAACTATTCCGAAGTTAATCCACGACAACACATTTCTTAACCCTATAGAGATACCATCGAATTCATGTATGACTTCTGTTCTAAATTTCATGAAATTGATTAAGACTATGTTGCAGGAAACTTCTAGTAGACTATTATTTTATCAACTTGATGCACGACCTGATTCACCGAGGTCTTTGCCAGTACTGAGTTTTTCATGACATCGATTAAGCCGAAGTTGCAAAAGAACTCTAGTAAATTATCGTTTTAGTAACCTGGACACAACTTGGTCTACTGAAGTCAACGCCAGTACCATTCGAGTTGTTCATGGTATCGATTAAACCGAAGTTGCAAAAAATTCCAGTAGATGTTCCCAGACCGCATCGTGCTTCTGATATGTGGGTCCCTCCCACCTCTGGCCTTCCTGGAGGCTGCCGTTATTAGTAGCTTTAGTTTTAGTTGTGCTTTCGCCGAGGTAGGTGGACAACATGTGGTTTTGCGCGTAATTGGTGAATAATATCAGTTGAAAAGTCATAGGCGATCCGTCAGACCGCACATCCACAGTAGCGTCACAATTTTATATTTCTGTTTCAATTTGTTTCAAGATGTTTAAAACGCAAGATGTCACATACAAAGAAAACAAGTGGATTGAGCTTGAAACGGGTACTCCGATGATACCTCATTTGAATAAGAAGTGAAAAATTTTATTAATGCTTCGGACTTATCCGATGACGAAGAAGATATTGAAGACTGTTTGTTACCAGGACATGAATTATCGGTGAGTGACGAGGAAGAAGAAGCAGGAAGTGAACGTGAAAGTGCCAGTGTACTTTCGGACGTCGATTTGCCACTTTCTGAGAGGCAACGAGTTTCTCAATATTTTCATGGAAAAAGTCGTTTCAAGTAGGCGCAGATAGCACCGAACAAGAAAGTGAGAACTCCTCAACATAACATCATACGACGATCAGTGTCCTCAAAAGTAAATTCTGATGATTTGAAAGATCCATACTCTGTATGGGTGAAGCTCTTTGACGAGAAAATGATTCAAGAAATATTAAAGTGGACTAATATGAAGATTGGATTATTCAGAGCAAAATTTTCTCGTCAAAACATAACTGAACTACGAAATTTAGATGTCATTGAGCCAATGCATTGTTAGGTTTTTTTTATATTGCTGGCGGAGAATCTAATCAAGAATAAATCGAAGTTCCTTTTTGCAACTGATGGCACTGGCCGCGAAATATTCAGATGCGTTATAACAGAAACTCGATTTCTTGTTCTACTACATTGCCTTCGTTTTGACAGTCCTGATGAGCGCGCTAAAACACAAGCAAACAACAAAGTTGTAACAATACCTTTCATTTTTAAAAAATTTATCAGCAACTCTCGGAAATGTTATGAATTGGGTCAATGCGTCTGTGGATGAAATGCTAGTGAAGTTTAGAGGACGCACTTATCTGATCTCATACATGCCAAAAAAGCCAAGAAAATATGGCCTGATACGAGCTTTATGTGATGCGAACACCAGTTACTTTTACAATGATTACATTAATGATGGCAAAGGATCTCACAGTAGTGGTTTATCAGCAAATGAAAAAAATTTCTTGCTCCTACTTAAAGTGTTCTTCGTCTGACTCGACGTGTACATGGCACGAATCGGAACATGACTACAGACAACTGATTCTCAACCATTGAGTTAGTAGATTTGCTTGTGAAGAAAGGATTGACTTATGTAGAAACTATTCAGAAGAATAAGAGCGAAATTCGAAAAGAATTTCAGGCCCTTAAGAAATCACAAGTTAGCACTACCACTTTTAAATTTGCTAATCAGACAACCCTTTGTTCTCATGTTCCAAACAAGAATAAAGCTGTTGTTGAATGATCCATGCATCACAGCAGCGAAGTAGATGTCATGATTCGTAAACTTGAAATAATTCTTTACTATAACTCAAAAAAAGGTGGAGTAGATGAAATGGATAAAAAGTGTTCCATTTATTCTTGCAACAGTCGAACACGACGGTGGCCAGTGGTCATGTTCTTCAGAGTTTTGGATCTGAGTAGCGCCAACATACATACTGAAGAGCGAGAATCAGAATACTATTACTGAAAGAGGAGACTTCCTAAAATAATTAGCACGCTTTTTAATAGTACCTCAGATGCAAAGGCGTGTTATCAACATGAGATTGACAAGAAAGCTCAAATTGACACTATGCCGTGTCTTGGGTGCTGATAACACTCAACCTGAAGATTTAATTCAGGAAGTTTGTTCTAAGAACAAGAAGACTTTTCACCTATGTCCACCAAAATTAAAAACAAAATCATCTTATGCCTGTATAGACTGCAGAAAATCTGTTTGCCTCCAATTCTGCAAAGAAGAATGTATCAATTGCCAGTGATTTAGACCGAGATTGAAACCGTGTCAAAATACGTTGTGATACGAGTGCAAAAAGGCGGACATTTGATGAAGGTTCTGAAGTTGGCTGAACGAGCCGGAAGCAAGTATCGTATCGAGGGGCGAGTGTACCTGTAATACGAGCTGTAGACGAGTGTTGTCAACTTCACAGGCTTCGTCGATGTCCGCCATGTGTATTTCTTTGTAAATATTCTGATTACTTAAATACCGTTGGGGTGTAAGTATAACACTCCGCAGATGTTATTACGAGGATTTTATGAAAAGGGGTGTTTTCTGTTGAAAGAAAGCGTGCTTTCTGTTGCACCTTCTTTTGACACAGGAGATAGGAGTGAAAGTTACTCCCAGCGTTTTACTATGTTACTAACACATATACAGTATATAAAATATATTAATAAACATTATATAACTAAATAGAAAGGATTAGGAACACAAACTTGAAAGAAGACGCGCTCGTCTGTGCTAATTTAATCGTTCCACAGATCTCCGCACTAATTCATGTAAGGCATATTTAACAAAATTTAATAATTTATGAGTTGAAAAAAATGTTAAGCCATCGTAACAATATCATAAACGCTCGGGCGCAGGCGGTCAGAGCGGCAGTTTAACACATTGATGGCGTCATCTCTGGATGACGCCAGGGACTGAGGCCATCACAAATTGGTATTTTTTCTTCATTTGACATGTACTTTCAATTTAAAAAATAATTGCGCTATTATAAGCAGTTAGGGGGCCATCCATAAATTACGTATCGCATTTTCCGGCGATTTTTGACCCCTCCCTCCCTCCTGTAACGCGTTCTTCCGACCTTTCTTGTAATTTTTTGCCATTGTGTAATACTAGGCTGGACCCGTCCCTCCCCCAAAATGTATTATGTGATTTATGGATGGCCTTTGTTCGCTTTTTAGGTTTCTAGATGACTTTTTGCCGATCGATGACTTGCCTAAAATGTTAAAAAATATTTTTTTTAAATATGTTGATAAGGACATTGCTATCTCGTGGTTCCGCCCCAGGACTCTTGAGATCTGTTGAAAAAAATTTGTATTACAATAACTGAGATCATGCAGATTTGAGTTTAGAAAGTGTCTAGTCTTACGGAAAATTTCGTACAACCAGCCTACAACATATCCCGTGCGAAATGTCTATTTTTACAGGAACTCTGACTAGATGAAGGGACTCCCACCCTCTTTTGTGTTACCCCCCTTTTGTGTTATACCTCCTTTGTGTTAACCCCTCATAAGAGCCAAGATTATTCTTACGGAAAATTCCGTAAGATTAGCCTCGACCCTGTTATTTTGTAGGCTAGTTGTACGGAATATTCCGTGATAAGATACTCTGCCTACAGATTAAAATCTTCCCAAATTAGTTTGATAAAAGAATCAACCAAACATCGCAATTCTTTATTATGGAAGCTTTCTTTCTAAATTATTTTTTAGAGCATTGAAGGGGGCTCAATAATCATTTCACATTGTACTTTGCATTTTTAATGTGCTATGACACATTTGTCATTAAGCGTTGCCCCTCCAATGTCACAAATCATCACAAAATTTGATAATCTTCCCGCGCTTAACAATGTGATGTACCTTATAAACGTCCCCTTATGAAATTTGAAAAATTATTTCTCATTTATATAATAAAACGACGAGTGTAAAAAAATATAATTTGATTGTTTCATTTATTACAGAGTGGACCTCAATCAGTTACGAATTGCTGTCGACGTCGATTTGCCGCATTTGTATATAGAAGGACAGTATGCCATCAATGGTCGAGTTTTGTTATTGCCAATTCAAGGCTCTGGACCAATGACAGGAAACTTCACGAGTTGTACCGGTGCCGTCAGAATTCAGGCAGCCCGCTTCAAAGGTCCCTCTGGCGAAGAACATGCTCAGATCACCGACTTTCGCATGAAGATCTCTATTGGCAAAGGCAGCCTCCATCTGGAGAACCTTTTTGGAGGAGAGCGTGCGCTTGGTGACGTCGTAAATGGCGCTATCAACAGCAACTTTGACTCTTTCATCAGGGAGCTTCAACCATTAATAGAGAAGGCTCTATCGGATGCCTTCCTCGAAATTTCAAACAGTATAGTCCGGCCATTTACCTTTGATCAACTTTTCCCTGAAGTCTAAAAAGATGCTGTAATCTTCCGAAGATTGACGATTTTTTTCTAGTGATTATATAGACAAAAGTACTGTTAAGATCGAGTTGATTTATGAAAAATCACGTATTTAATTTTTTTTGGATAAAATTATAATTTTAACTTTACATTAACACAAATAACAGTAAATCTTAAAAAAAAATAAAAAGGAAATGAGGTTTCCTTAAACCTCATTTCATTTTAGATATTGAAAAATAAAATGTTTTCTGTAATTAAAATAACAAAGCATCAGCTTCTTTCTATCTCGATTTATTCAGAAATAAACCTGTGATTATTCTGTAAATTCTCACTAAATCTAACTTTAGTTTTTACGTAAATCAATTCGATCCAAAGTTATTTCATTCTACCTGCTAACTATTTGTAGGGAAATTGAGAATAAGGCTATACTCATACGTTTGTGTGAACTGCCAGGTCTGTAGATAATTTCAGCTAAGGATCTTATTATATATTAATTCTGTGGTGGAAACGCTTAAGTGCTTATCCCGACCAGTCATGATTTCGAGATAAATGAGGTTTTGTTTTCTGTTAATTCTGCCAAATCGGAAATATAACAAATTTTTTTCGTATTGCGCATTTAGTCTTATTTTTTAATATACTTTTAAAATACGCTGTTAAAATTTTGAAAGAATTAAAGGATCTTAGTGAAATTACATATTTTTTCAGCATAGTTGATTATCTGCTTGTTAGTTAAGTAATTATAACGGTCAGATTGGATTTTATGAGTTTTAATGAACTTCAGTTTGTTTAATGTCAAAATGACAGTTCTAATTTATTCTGAGGTTATTCTATAGTAACAAACATTTTAACATAGAAAAAATAATTAATATAATTGCATATTGGCAAGTAAAATTTTTACAGTCAATTTTATTCATTTTACAGTCTTAATCTGCTTTGAGAAACTACGAGTATCCCGAAAGTATAAATACAACCTTACAAATAAATACATTCATATAAATCATTAAAAACTCATTGTAGGACTTCAATACACAATTTTAATTTCTCTTTTAACCTTTTGATACAAAGTCTTTGACGTGCTACTCTATTTCAGAAGGCATACATTTTTATTCTAAATCTGAATGCAGTTAGGAAATTACGTCAATCTCTCATTGATATGTAACATCTTGGCGTGATAAATCATTAATTAGTTTGGGTGCTGCATGACTTTAAAGAGCACGACTGAATATATCGAAAACTGGTATTATCTCAATTTTCATAAAAATGTCAGTTAAGCGTTTATGCCTTATGGCTACAGAATTATTAAGTACTATATTTCGGACTTGCTTCGCACGGTGTACCTGAACCAACTTTAAATGCAAGAGCACATCTAATTTTTTCTTGGATTCGATTAAGGGGCTTAGAAATAGTGTACAAAAAAATTTTAGCCAAATCCCCCGTACCATTTTTGAGAAAAGTGTTTTTTAAGGGTGAAAAACAGGATTTTTCAAAAAATGTAATAAATTTACTTTTTTCTGCATTTTATTAATAAAAAGCATTGTAAAATTAAACAAAGAATCTTAATAAATGAAAATTAAAACTTTTTAAAATGAAACTAAATAATAGTATATTGTGCTACAAGTTGAAAAAGCGAGAGATGTAAAACGAGTGTGAAGTTAGCCACCCGAGTTTTAAATCGTCGCTTTTTTAGTGTGTGGGACGCGATACTTTTTCTATAATTTGTTTAAAAAGTGCTACTTTTTGTTTACCTGTTTTTTGTGTAAAAAGAAAAATGAAATTCGTTTAGGTTAGGGACGAGAGTCGCAAAATAGAATGAAGATGGCTCTGTACACGATGTACGAGCACAGTGAAGTAACACGAAGTAGTTTGTACTTTATTTACTTTTTTCACTGTGCCTCACTTTTTTCACTGCGTCCATTTACTTTTTTCACTGCGTCCGTCCACTTTTTTTACTCTTGCCCGGAAAGGTCGGCACTGCGCATGCACCACGTCATCGACAAAAAATCGGTCACTTTTTACACCAAAAACAGGTGGAAAAACTGACACTTTTTCTTAAAATATACCTATGCCTGAGTTAACACAACAACAACACCTTAATGTAAACATTGATGAAGTCTCTTACCTAATGTGAACATATCTAGAACAAGTTCCGTGAAAATAATTGTGCTACCCATTAGTAGGCATGATAACTTTGCCAGTAGTGCATCGCGCAAAGTCTGTAGCTGTTTAGTGTTTTTGAATATTTTGAACAAATGCGTTGTTGTAAAATAATTGTATAATATGTCTACAAAATCTAAAGCTGATGCTGAAACTCATGATGAAAACCATGCGAAAGTTTGCCTTCTTTGTCTTAAAAAGAAACAATTGTTTGAGATTAGCAATCATTTAAAAAATCTTATTCAAAAGATTATGAGCTATGATGCTGCAGATAATCGCCTACATTATTTTTAAATTCAAATTAATAATTAAGAAAACCAGATCGAAAGAATGTAAATTATGCGAATGCGACTTATGTAACTTAGTGAGAACACCCGGTCACAGTAATTTTGTAAAAAACACATCAAATGCGAAGGAAAGAAATAAAACAAGATACTGCAAAAAGTTCCGTTCAGAATTAGTAATAAGAAAATCACATTTTTCTTCTACATCGAAGTATTACGAAGATTTTAAAAATCATATTATAAATGATATACCTCTAAAATAAAAACACTTGGTGTGTCATTTGATTAAAGTGATTTCAAATGAAAAAGCGACAAACACTGAAGAAAATTAATCAGATGGAAATACTGTAATCGCTTTATTTCAAAAACGTGGAAACCCTTTGAAAATTTCTTTGTCTAAGCATCAAACAGAAAGCAAAAAAACAAAGCGTGTTTCTGCTGAAGATGTTTTAAAAATTGAAAGAAGTTGTGGGCTTTCAACGACTACGGTACATGGTTTTACAGCAGCTCTTCATGTCGCTACGAATGACAAAAAATTATTTCAACCAGATTTAAAACAAAAATTAAAAAATTTGAATCATTCCCTTGATTTGTATTTCAATATGAAAGAGTGTAATGTGATTGACACTAAAAATAAAACTGCAACTACTGCAGATACTTTAGTGTTTTACAATGATGTAAAAGGATTAATTCAGTTTATTGAAGAAAAAAGGAACTTGATGAAGTGCATTTGAAATTCGGAATAGATAGTCGCTGAGGTTTGTTGAAAGTTTGCCTTTCGATACAATCTTTGGTTGAATCAGAACTTGCAAATGTAGAAGATCGACAGAAGTGTGCCGAAGTCGTCGTCGCAAAAAAGTTTAAGGATTCTAGCGTCAAGAAATTACTACTGCTCGGGATAGTGGCAAATACACAAGAAAAATATGAAAACGTTTTATTGACGCGGTCACTCTTAAGACTGAAGGATTTAAAAGGGACAATAGCAACTGATTTAAAACTTGCTAACGTATTAACGAGCATCATGTCACACGCAAGCAGTTTTCCTTGCACATGGTGTGCTGCATCGAAAGATGAATTAAACACGTGTGGGGAATACAGAACGGTTGGAAATTGTGAAGAAAATTTACTTGCTTGGCAAGACAGTGGAAGTAAAACATCATCTGCGAAGAAGTACAAAAATTGTACAAATACTCCTATAATTTTCTCAGAAAACGCTAACACAGAAATATTAAAAATAATTCCACCACCGAAAATACATCGGATGCTTGGGGTAGTAAACAAAATGTATAAACACGTGCCGAAGGAATTCGAAGATGAGAGTCTCCAATAGGCTAGGATGTGTAATGTTACTCGCGAGTTTGTACACGGAAGTCCAGCGTTCGCAGGTAATTCTTGCAAAATACTGTTAGAAAAATCGACTTATTTCAAGGAATATGTAGCATTGGTTGTTTAAAATATGTTAGGTGCTTTAAGGATTTTCAATCCGTCGCTGATTCTTGTTTTTCTTCAACATTAAACCCGAAATACGTAAATTGTATATCTGAGTTTCAGCGAAGTTACTGTGATTTGGGAATTTCAATTACACCTAAAGCTTACGCGGTTTTTTTTTCATGTTCCTGATTTTTGTCGTAAAGTTGAAAAAGGCCTTGGACTTTAAAGTGAACAAGCCATGGAATCTGTCAAATTTTGTAATTTTCAATTTTTCTTTCAATCTGTCGAATTTTAAAACAACCTGGGCTAAATATAAAGTTTCGAGCACACACCCTCATTACCCGAGTAACTTTCTAAAAGCTGGACAAGAATACAAGAATACAATTCCCGACATGTGTAAAAATAAATTATTTTTTGTTTCACTATTGATATGGACTGATATATTTATTTACCATATTTCTTCGAATGAAGTGAAAAAGATGAAAATGCGTCATTTGTTTAAAAAAAATGTATTTTTAACCCTTAAAAAACACTTTTCTCAAAAATGGCTCGGGAAATATGGCTCAAAATTGTTTTGCACACTATTTTTGAGCCTCTAAATCGAACCCAAGAAAAAAAATTGGATGTACTATAAACTTGCATTTAAAGTTGGTTGAGGCACACCGTGTTCGGACTTGAAAGTGATATCGATTATCAAGAATTAATGTACCCATAATAAAAAATTTTAGCGAACGCTGAACCATATGCATTCCATGTTAAATAATAGGGGAAAATACTAACACAAAAGTCATCAATTTGACTTTTATTAATTTTATCAAAAGATCAAAAGCGGAATTGTATGTACCCTATTAAAAATTACGACATCGTATACGAGAAAATGACCAGGAGTCAACGGGAGAAGGTCATTTGGATCTGAGTACATGGGAGTGAGGGGTCGAGAGTTTAGGATCGCTTTAATTTCGATAGTGCATGTTTCTAATTGTTCATATGCAAGCAATTTCCCCTCTATTGTACGAGTTAAATGGTGTTTAAAAGATTTGACTGATGCCTCCCAGAGCCCACCAAAGTGGGGAGAACTTGGAAGATTGAAATGCCATGTGATATTATTTTTGAGAAGAAACTGTTTCACTGTGTCATTTTTAAGTTGTGAAGTAACGAATTCATAGAGTGTGCTCAACTCATTTTTTGCCCCAACAAAATTCCTATCATTGTCAGAATGAATTGTTACGGCCTTTCCTCGGCGAGAAAAAAATCGCTTAAGGCCACCGAGAAAGGCTTCTGTGGTCTCAACGCTAACCACTTCGAGATGGACCGCTTTTGTAGCAAAACAGATAAAGGTTGTAATGTGGACTTTATCCTTACCTCGATTTCTGTGACGCCGTTGTTTAACAAAAAAAGGTTCGCAATAGTCGACACCAACATTGAGAAAGGGTCGCGAATGCGATAATCTTTTTTCAGGCAAATTCCCCCTAATGTGACTAACGCCGCGAGGCTTTGCCCTGAAACATCTAACGCATTTGTGCAATACATGACGTGTGGTGTTACGTTCATCAATTGGCCAGAATAATTCTTGAACGCCATAAAGGGTGGCTTGCGTTCCAGCATCTTTTTTAGCGATGTGCTCTTCGCGAATGATGATCTTGGTTATGTAATGACCTTTTGGCAAAACAATTGGATGTTTTTTCGCATACGGAATATTTGCGCGTTCAAGTCTGCCGCCGACTCTGATAATGCCTTGATCGATAAAAGGAGATAAACTAAATAAACTGCTTTTTTTGTCAAGAAATTCGCCGCGAGATAGTGAATCAATTTTCTAATGAAATGTGTATTTTTGTACCAACTTTACAACGGCTAACATTGCAGAGTCGGTTTCTTTGCATAAAAGAGGACCATGCAATCTTTTAGACGGGTCTTTTTCTCTCACATTGTGTATGAACCTTAAAGAATAAGCTAATACCGTTTTCAATTTTCTTGTGTTGTCATGTTTTTCAAGTAAATTTTTAAAATGAATTTTCCACTTCCTGTCTTCATTTGCATTTGTCAAAGTGAATGATAAGGAGGGTTGAACGTCTTCCTTGGATTGTTTAAAGTGAATGGTTTTTTTTTTCAGGCCAAGTGCTGTCATCTTGACTGAGCCAGCCTGGACCGGTTTGCCAAATAGTGGCTTGTAAAAAATCCTTTGGATTTTGTCCCCGAAAGATAAGATTAGCTGAGTTATGATCCGTTGGTACATGAAACCAATGATCAGGGGTGACCTTTTGAATTTCTGCTACTCTGTTCGCCTCAAAGGTGGGCAGCGTATATGACTCAGAGGCGATCCAACCTAATGCGATAGTTGAATCGGACCAGAAAAAGGTTTTGGTTAATGGAATTTTAAGGGACTCGATTGTGCCTTGATACAATTTTGTTAGCAAAAGTGCTGCGCATAATTCTAATTTGGACAATGATACCACTTTTATTGGTGCAACGCGTGATTTGGCACATACGAGACAGCAATGATGCTTTCTTTTTCTGTTAGTAGAGCGGAGATAGATACATGCAGCGTATGCCTTGGTGCTTGCATCACAGAATCCGTGAATTTGTGTTTCCACTGTATTTAGGATTACTATGCATCTTTTGAATCGTAAATTGTTAACAAGATTTAATTGATTTTTAAAATCTAACCAAGAACTTTGC
>JBAGKK010015548.1:0-11771 GCA_037177015.1 Euceroptres primus
CGCGCGCAGCGCGAGGTTAAACGATAACGGAGCGCGAAGCGCGACGTTCAATAATATCAAAGCGCGTAGCGCGACGAGTATTTTGGATTGGAGCGCGAAGCGGGACGGCCACTCTGCACGCCCTAGGCGTGCTCAAACTTGCGAGCGAAGCGAGCCGTGCGCGAAGCGCGCGATGAGAATGTGCCCGCGCCCCCGAAGGTGGCCGGGTAGATTTTTTTTCTCTACCGTTCAAATTATTTTTATTTATTTTTGAAATTAATTAAGATCTTTCTATAACATTAAAACCCTATTCGACAACTTAACATCATAAATATTATTTTAAAATTTTAAGAAATATGAAGACATCTCTGAATATTAGTTTTTCAACAATGTTCAACTGGGAACAAAAGGAACAATTGCGTTTTCATTTTACAGGGCGTACATTCAATCATCCTGTTGCATTCGCCAATTCTTTCTCTCACCAATCTGCGCCCAGCTCGTTTTGCAGGGAAAGAAGCGTAAGTGTAGAAAGTGCATGACGTACGATTGTGTCGTGAAAAAGGCAGAAAGGGGTAAAATGAGTCCGAAACATTTCAACTTTTATGGCGGATGCAAAGCAGCTGTGGCTTATCGCACGACTGTTTGTATGGTGATCTATCCTCCACCAGGAAGTCGGTCCTCCACCTCCCGGCCTACATACCAACGAGTTATGACCGGGACTGGTGCACATATGTCATACAAGCGTATAAAGTCTGCACAAGGCACATGAGGAAACAGGAGACATCACCCACGAGTTTCGTTAAAGAGAACCACAACTAAGTCTCCAGTTATATCGGGAAATTTCATTTTCTCATCAAAAACATTTCCTAATGAAAGATTATTTTACACAGTTTATCAATTTTTTTAATTTCTATACTTACTAAACCCAGGTGAAAAATTCTATAGAATTTATGTAGACTGCATTCGATAGAATCCTCATAAGAATTCTACTCAAATTTCTGTAGATACAGAATTCTACAAGAATTCTAGTCCAATTTCTATATAATTTTATATAGAATTTCTGTATTGTCGAATTCTTGTGAGGATTCTATAGAAATTGGACTAAAATTTTTGTGAGGACTTTATAGAAATTTGAGTAAAATTTTTGTGAGGATTCTATAGAATGCATTCTACATAAATTCTATAGAATTTTTCCCCAAATAGAATGGATTCTACATAATCCTCACATGAATTCTAGTCTGAATTCTATACAATCCTGGCATGAATTCTAGTCCAAATTCTATACAATTCTGAGATGAATTCTATTCCTTATTCTATGGAATTCTGACGAAGGTTTTAGTCAAAATTCTATAGAATTCTGACGAAGATTCTAGTCAAAATTTTATAGAATTCTGGACTCAGTATGTTCGGCCCTTACTTTCATTTGGACTAGAATCCTTGTCAAGATTCCATAGAATTAGGACAAGAATTCATGGCAGGATTGTACAGAATTTGGACTAGAATTCATGTCAGGGTTGTGTAAAACTCAGACTAGAATTCATGTCAGGATTATATAAAATCCATTTTACTTAAATTCTATAGAATTTTTCCATCTGGGAAGTAACTGGCACCTTTTAAGGTTTGCTAAAAAACTAACTGGATAACAATTTAGTTTTTGATTGGACAACTAAGACTCTATTAGGGTGTTCCTTTTACTTTGGAAATATTTTGCTCCAACTCCCGGGTTTTGTTAGAATGCCCAAAAATAGAGTTTTTCAAATTTGAGTCAAATATATTAATATTTACCCATCGCCCCAGACATTTGAAATTTCCCATAGGATTCCCATCGAGGAAATCCTGCAAAAACGTAAAATCTAAATAACTTTTTGAGTTTCTATTGAAATCAATCGTCGACCGACGACAGAAATCTGCAAATTTTGAAAAACTTGAAATTTTCAAAATTATCAAAATGGGGGCCCAAAAATTTTGGACAAAAATGGTATATTTTATAGTTATTAACAAAGATTGATTAAAAATTATTTTAAAAATCTAATAAATTATTGTAAAGCAGGTGAAGGCCCTGAAAATGAAAAATTTTGAAGAAATCCAAGATGGCGACCAATTAGGTATTGAAAAACTATATCATTTCTGCAGTTCTCAATGAAATATTTTCAAACTTTGCTAGAAAAAGAAGTTTGACTTCAAAAACTATCTGATGATCCACGACATCCAAAATTTTGCAAAAATTCAAAATGACGTCCAATTAAATATGCAAAAAATAGCTTACTTCTACAGTTTTCAACGAAAAAATTGTGAGCATCACTAGAAAGAAAAGTTTAGCTTTAGAAAGTGTGTGATGGTCCGAAACGACTTAGATATTTTTAAATAATCAAAGATGTCGGTGATTCAAATTTTAAACAATGGTTTATTTTGACATCTATTTTTTCAAAATTTTGGACGTTTCGGATCATCAGATAGTTCATGACACCGAACTTCTTTTTCTATCAAGGTTTTAAAATATAAATAAAAATGCCATTTGAAAAAAAGCATAACCTTAAAAACAGTCACCTAGAAATAATATAAAGCTTATATTTGTTATTTAATTATAGAATTCCTATCAAACTGACTAATTCTATAATTAACTAACAAATATAAATTTCCTTATATTATTTCTGAGTGACTGTTTTTTAAGGTTTACTAAGAGAAAAATTATTTGCAAGTTAAAAAAAATCGTTTTTTAACCTCTTTCTCGATTCGATAGACAAATTTGTTTATATTAAAAGAACATTTGTTTGTTTAGAAAAAGGTTTATTTGATCCAAATAATATTTGTTTCACTCGACTAGGAATTTATATATCTCAAAGAGTCATCTGATGCAATGACAAAACATATAATCAATGCAAACTGTTCAGAAAATTCATTTTTTGACTACGAATGGTTCTTAGTCGTCCAAACAAATATTTTTTTTGACTCTACAGCAATGCAATTATATTTTTTATTTAAAAAATTTAGTTTGAATGTAAAAAACTTTTTTCTGCGTGTTATGCCTTCTTTCACATTTTTTAAAAATATTTTATTTAAATAATATTTTTTAAAATAAAACAAAATGCTTTTTAACCCCATGGTAATGCAATCATATTTTTAATTTAAAAAAATTTTGTTTGAATGTAAAAAACTTTTTTCTGAGCAGTAATTTACTTATCTTTTATTAACATGTTTTGATAAGGCTCAAGAGCTTGACCGAAACGAGCCGCACATCTTTTAATAAACATCTTTTATAACCGATAAAGGCCTTAAATTATTTATATTATATCGAATTATTTATTTAAAAAACTATCATCATGAACATGTTTCTAAAAAACTAAATGATTATCTATTTTAAAACTAAATGGTTATCCATTTAGTTTTTTAGCAAACTCTCAAAAGTGCCATTTACTTTAAAAATTAATCCGAAATGTTTAAAAAATAGGTAAATAATAGCTAAAAAAGTAATTGATAACCGTTTAGTTTTCTAAAAAACCTTCGAAATGTTTTTCATAACAATAGGAAATTTTCCGATATAACTGGAAACTTAGTTGTATAATTAGAATGCTTAACTTTAAAAATTGATGAAAGCTTTAAAAATAAATGTTTTTTAACTAATTATTTTAGTTCAATACCCAAAAATTGGATCGAAATTTTAATTCTAATTTTAAAAAATATTAAAAATTTCATGAATTACATATTTGCTTTGTTTTATTTCTGACATACGAGGTTTGCAATTAAATTTAAATTCTCAAATAGAAATATTTGATAAAACTGTCATAATTCTTTCTCCGGGAACGGATGCGACATTAAATTTGAAATGCCCCTAATTAAGTTAACTTTTCTTTCTCCTAATTTTGAACTCTTACTTTTTTTAGTTTCTCTCTATTTAGACTATCTGCATTTCATGTCATAGTCTAGTGAAATATCATTACAATTCATATAAATTCTAAACCAATAAATGTAAACTATAATTTTGATAGAATGCGTATATTCTCAAATTATCGTAAATTTAATAAGAATAAAAACTGGGGGCAAGTTCCTAAGTGTTAATATCGCTAATGTCCCTCCTTATCGATTCAAGTACAACACGGTTTTCCACGAGAGCGTTACGCACGCCAGTCTGATGGGTTTGATAGCAGTGTTATTGTGTGCACCTCGGCTTAAAATAATAACTTTCTGTCTTTCTGAAATTACATTAATCGGCAAGTGTCCGCGACGCTGTATCGTTCCAAAGAAATAGGAATTGGGAAAATTAAATTGTCAACGTTAAATCCACTTTAAAACCCGATAGAAGGTGGGGTGGCTTTATCGAGAACGGCGAGAAACGTCTCGGAAAAAATATCGGGCAAACGGAGAGCTTCAAGGGTTTTTAAAAGTTTTCACGAGATAGATGAGTCCGTACTTCTATTCGTGGTGTGACGAATTACAAGGTTCTTCCTTATCGATTATTTTAATGCATCAACTCGATTGCTGATATTTCTAACAGCTGCTCACAAAAAAAGTTTTTTCCACTTTCGGAGATTACAGCGGTTCAGTAGTTTAATTTTAGGGGAAATAGGAGATTTCTTTTTCGCAAAAGTGAATTTCTTTTAAAAAAGGGGGACATTTTTTCATTTAAAATCATTTTTTTAAGAAAACTTAACTTTTACTAACAAATAAAAATAATATCTTCCATCCGTAGGTATTAAATTTCATTGTCATCTACCAAAAAAAGAGGGGAAAATATCTCAGTTAATCTTTTGATGAGCAACAATTAAATAAAATTATTATCAAAGACTTCCTGATTCTTTAAAAATCTTTTAAAATCCTCCAGAATTTTCTAGGACCTTTTGAAACCTTCTGGATATCTTATAAAGATATCCATACTTTTTCAGAGTCTTCTGAAATCTTCAAAAATACCCCAAAATCTATTATAACTATAAACTTCTAAAATT
This sequence comes from Euceroptres primus, assembly GCA_037177015.1. NCBI lineage: Eukaryota > Metazoa > Arthropoda > Insecta > Hymenoptera > Figitidae > Euceroptres > Euceroptres primus. The sequence goes on from JBAGKK010015548.1 coordinate 4,920, forward strand.
TTCTAATCTCTTCAAAAATTTTTTTAGGACTTTCAAAAAGTCTATAGAATTTTAGTGAGATTCTGGAAACAGTTTAGAAGATTCTTCAAAATAATGAGATTCTTTTGTAGATTTTAGAGAGTTCGAAATAATTCTGCAGAATTCTCGATATTCGGGACTTCAGAGTATTTTTGAGGTTTTTTTGAGGTCTCCAGAAGATTCTGAAACAGATTAGTATATTTTGTAGAAAAATTTGAGATATTCTGATTTTCTAAGATTATTACAGGAGAACCCAGCAGATTCTACAAGCTTATGAAAGAATCCAGCAAAAGTTAGATGATTCTAGAAGATTCTCGAATTTTTTTAGAATTTTTGCAAATTTTGGATAAGTTTTGAAGATTTTAAAAGATTTGAAAAAATTTTGGGAGTCTTTTCTGGATTTGGGAGTATTCTAAAAGTTTTTGGAGAATGTTGAAAACGTCTAGAGGATTCCAGAAGATTATGGAAGTGTTCAGAAGATTTTTGAGGATTTTAGAAGTTTCTGGAGCGATCTAGAATGCTTTAAAAAATTTAAATAGATTTTGTAAAAATTTGAAAAAATTAAGGAGACTAAAAAATGAAGACAATTCTTCCAGGCTTGGAAAAATTTTCGAGAATTATGAAATATTTTCGACGAATATAGAGAATTTTGAAACAGTTTGAAGTATTATGTAAGATTATGGGACAGTATAGATTTTGTGGAGGATTGTAGAAGAATCTGGAGAATGTTGGAAACGTTTATAAGATTCTAGAAGATTATGGAAGAGTTCAGAAGATTTTTAAAAGATTGTGAAATAGTCTAAAATATTTTTGAAAATTTAAGTAGATTTTGGAAAAATTTTTAAAAATTCAGAAAATTCTAAAAAGAATTCTAGAGAATTCTAACAGACTTAGACAAAATTTTTGAAAATTAGGAAAGTTTTTAGAAGAATTTGGAGGATTTTGAAAACAGTTTGCAATATGCTGGAAGTATATTGGACAGAATACAATTTTTTGAAGAATTTTGACAGATTTCAGATAAGTTTTGAAGAAGTCTGGACGATTTCAGAAGCTTTTGTAGATTTCGAAGAATTGTAAAAGATTCTGGTCAAACCTAGAAGGTTTGTTATGTTGTCTTTGTTATGGAAGGGTTTAGAAGATTTGAAAATTTAGAAATTATGGAAAATTATAAGAAAACATAGGAAAAGTTTTTGAACTTTTGATTATCGTAAGTTCCTATTTCTCATAATTCTTGGAAAATTAATCGGAACTTTGTGTAAAATAAAGGAAAAAGGGAAAAAGGTATAAAAGTCTCAAATAAAGAGATTTTACGGGACTTTGAGAATAATAGGGGACAAAGGGGAAAAAAGGGGCAGAGGGGTGACTGTGTTCCCAGAACTTTAAAACATTTACAAAAATAATGTTAAAATCTTTACTTTAGAATATAACTTCCAGAATTTAATTACTGGTAAAAGCAAGCAGTATACTGTTAAAAATTTCCGTGGAAATTTTCAGAGACATGAGACTGAAGTTAGAATTTGCTAACTGTAAAAAAAATTTAGAACAATTCAGTTACAAGTTACTGAAAATTCAGTTACATTTCGGTAATTTTACGATACTTGTAACTGAAAATTCTGAAACTTGTAATTTAAAATTCCGAAACTGTGACAGATAAAATGTTACGTTCACGTAGCTGAAGCTTTATGCAGTTACATGTAACTGAAAATTTAGTTACAGTTTGGTAAATTTTCGTTCCAATTTGGTAGTTTTCAGATACGGTTTCTGAAAAGTATCTTAAATTTTATAAAAATTTCTGTTACTTTCATAACCTAAACTTTCCGGAAATTTACGAACATTTCTAACAGTGTATGCTTAACCTTTAGAGGGCCGGAAAGCCAATATATTGGCTCACTCCCTGATCGAGACTTTGTCTATGATCAATCAATGATATAAGATACTCTTTGGGCCAATTTTCTGAGGTCGATTTTCCTCTCAAACTACCAGCCCTCTAAAGGTTAATGCTAATCCTCCAAATAATTCTCTCGATCCAACCAAAATAATTTTTCGTAAGTTATGAAGTAGGGCAGTTAACGGGGTGAAACACAATGAGGTTCACACGAGGGAATTCCATCTTTCGTTCTTTCGTTTACACGTCAAAGACATGAATGCCGTCACCTGACGCGTTCAATTTCAGCACATTGATGCCTATCGCACTTTCCTACCTCGTCTACAATGTAGAGTCAATCTCGATTCAACGTCGTGATACATTAATGTTTCCCGTGGTGAATAATGAAGGAAGTATAGCCGTTACCCGAGCAAGCTCCCAGATATTCAGGCGTAGTTCCAGTCAGCCTCCGGAAATAATAGCCTCCGCGATTTACCAATTTGTTTCCACTAATGGACGTAAACGAAAGATAGTAAAAAGTCAATTAAAACAAGCAGCACGACTACTGATTTAGATTCCACTCGATTACTTAATTTTCATCTATCCATTTTTTAAAATCAAGTAATCAAGTAAATCTTCACAGACTTTAAATACTCGACCTAACGCGAAGTAAATGACGAATTTTTAATGGTTCGAGTTACTACATAACTTTTCAATCAATCTAAGTTTAAAACTTATTAATTAATGAGAGAAATGTCACTTAGACTTAACCAGTTCTATTTAGAAATTCGTCCATCTGTTTAATGTCATTGGAGAATTGTTTTTAATTTAATGAAGCTTTCTTGGATTTTGGTATTTTCAAATGACCTGTTACTGACATAGACATGACAAAAGTTAATTTCATACTCAGAAAAAAGCACAATTTCAAGAAAAATAGTTGAGGGAAGTTAGAGCCAGAGTCCGAAATCAAGTTATTCTACGGCAACATGAGGAACATATGTTTAAAAATGTTAATTTCAAATTTAAACGTTGGAAACAAAATAATTCAGATCGTCAGGCACTTGTCACCTTCCTGGAATGTCCAATATGTTAATTAAAATTAATGAAAACCCGTAAGCACTAATTGAGCTAACTAGAATTTATTGATGCACTAATTAAAGCTGTAAAATCTTAATAAAGTTAACCCGGGAGGAATAATAAATCATTCACAATTTGAGTGAGTCACACAAGACGCTGTCGCTTTGACGTTATAATTTTTGACATAGCCTCAAGATCCAATTATGCACATTCAACCTGAGCGTCATCTAACTTTGGAAAGTTCGCACGCTCTCCGGATTTCCGTAAAACGTGACGGGAGGTGATATGTTCTAACTGAAACCTACATTTGTGCTCTAGCATTTGTGTTACTGGCAAACCGAGTTTCTCACGTTCCTGACCTTGGAGATAATTTTACGAGAACTTTATCTTTAATAAATTTCGCCCACATGTGACATTTAATCTATTTTTTATTGCTAGCGAAATTTAGGTCTGAAAATATAACCACAGAATGTATTTTTCCGATTTGAGAAAACAAATTTTCCACAAGGTTATGAATATTTGAATTTTGGATCCCAATTTTCAGAAAACGGACTTTTTCTTCAAATATTTGTATTCAGAGTGGCTTGTGAACCTAAGATATTAATTTTCATAGAAAAGTCAAACACAAAGAAAAAAGAATCTGGGGGTTTCGATTTGATAACTTTTTCTCTTTACTTTTGTTTTCACTTTCACTCAGAAAAAAGTTTTTTACATTCAAACAAAATTTTTTTAATTAAAAATATAATTGCATTGATATGGGGTCAAAAAAAAATTTGCTTGATTCAAACAAATATTATTTGAATAAAAAAAAATTTGTTTGAATCAAACTTTTTTCTGATCAAAAAAATGATTTTTTTAATATAAACAAACTTTCATATCGAATCAAGAAAAATAGGTAAAAAAAGCTTTTTTTAACTTCAATTGTTTGTTTAACTTCAATTGACAGCTTCAATTGTTTTGATTGTTCATCTACAGTTCCTTTCAGTTGTTTTTCAGCAAAAATGAAGGAGAAAATGCAAATGAAAATACCCAATTGATCTCCTGTAAAATTAACAGAATAATATGTTAAAATAGGAACAAGAGATTTTGTTTATATTTACAGACATTTCTGTACATTCTATAGACATTTCTGTACATTCTATAGACATTTCTGTCAAACTTACAGAAGGTCAGTAAATTTAACAGATATATCTGTAGACTCTACAAAAATGTATGTTAAATTTACATTTTAGAATTCCATTAACCTAACAGATATTATTGTCATTCATTTCGATTGAAAACTCATTTAACTTTAGTTGAAAATTAATTCAGTTACGATAATTGTAAAAAGCGTCATCTAAAGTAATTGGTAACTTTTGTTATCTTTACATTTTTATTTGTTTCTTTTTCTTCTTTAATTTTTGTTTCTTAAATATTTGTCTTGGCTTTTAAAATTTAAGTTTTAGATTTTAACATTTAAATAAGTCACAATTGGTGGTATAAATTCGCAGGTAAAAAAGGAGATTTTTTTATTTAAAAAAATTTTTTTTGCATGCAATTTTAAAGATTAAAAATGTTCTATGATCTTTCTGTTTCCAAATTGCAAATAGAGGAAAGAGACTTAACAAATTGAAGTTGTAATCCTCTTAAAGAACATCCAATTTTGAGTGTTTAGAAACTGGAACATTGTCGAAACTTGATTGCTTTTAAATTGAAAGCATTCGTGTTTGAATCCACTTGACAAGGTTGTTTCATGTAGAAGAAAGAGCAATTTTATGAAAAGACTGATAGTTCATCAATGAAAGTGCTCAAGTTCGGAGTTACTGATGCAGTTTTGTTCGTTTGTGACTAACATCCAATGCCCATTAATTTTAATGATGAACGTGGACACGTTAACACATTGCGCACTCGTTGATGCAGCAGGCCTGCAAACGTAATAAATCATATTCCATTCTCGGTGAAAAGCGGCACCTATCGCCGAAGATAAGTGGTCGTGTTATTTGTTACAAAATCCTCGTTACATCTGCACTTTGTACTAACGCTTTCAAATTTCACTAGCGATTTTGTATTGCAGGTGCCCGTTTTAGTGACTTGAGATAACGTCAAGTTATCTTGAGTAGACCGCTGTTTCTACAGGTACGTGGCTATTTGTAGATTGATCGTTGAGTAAGCAAGGTTAATTACAGGCACTTTCTTTCAATTCCATCGCGTGTTCCAGGCATGCTTATTTTTCCTGGAGTTGCTTTTTTTCCTTCTGTTCTTAATTATCTAGAATTTTTGCAAAGTTTAGAAGAATATTTAGAAAATTATACGGTATTCGAGTTTTAATGATGAATTATTCACAGAAGAAAAAGAATCTGTAAAATTAACAGAACAGTATGTTAAAATAGGGACAGAAGATTTATGCTGTTTTTTTCTGTCTGTAACAGACATTCCTATAGATTCTACAGATATTTCTGTAGAATTAAACATTTTGCAAAAGTATAATCTTTAGTATCTTTACACAATTTTTAGACTTCCTTTTAAATTTAATTCATTCTCAGGGGGAAAAATTATGTAAAATCTATGCATAATAATCTATGGGAAGTCACTATGCAAAAAATTATGCATAAATTATGCATATTCAATAAATCTGAAGGTATCAAAATGTTGACAACAGTTGAAAACTAGTTGTCATTTGTTTGCAACATTTTATGCATAATTTATGCATAATTTTTTGTATAGTGACTACCCATAGTTCATTATGCACAGATTATGCATAATTTTTCCACCTGGGAAATTATAAATTTTTTAATTTTTACGAGTCTTTGTACTAATTTTAGCCTTTTACAACTTGTAAATTTTTAAAAATGATTATTATCTTCAGAGTTTTCATTCCTTTAGAACATCGAAAATTCAAGTTTTTTGACAATATCTTTTTATAGAATTGACATATTGCCTTCAACTTGAGCTTGTTCGACGCAGAATTTTATTAACTTTCGTCCTATTATGGATAAAAAAATTTTAATGTAATATTACAAAAATTATTGCATTTAGCATCCGATGAAAAAACAGCAGTACTCATAATTACATACCTGCGGTTGTGTAATATTTTTACATTCTCATCAGAGAAGGTATTAAATTTGTCTAAAATTTGACCCCTCCCGTTTTTGTCAAATCTCCACGTTTTGAGACCCTATGAACCCAAAAAAGTGGTTCGTTAGCCAGCCATTTTGAACAAAAATTCAAAAACTCGCAGCATTTTAAATATTTTTGATATCACTTTTTTTTGCAATTTACAAATTCTATGAACGGATGTTCATAGTACCCAGAAAAAAGAACAATTTATCTTAATGACATTTTTCAATAAAATCAAAATTATCAGACTTATAGCATTTTTAAAATTCCAAAAATCAAAAGAAAATAAATATTTTAAGCCAAACAACGCACGATATGAAAAAAAAGTCAAGAAAAGGAAAACATTTTTTTTAAGCTCTACAATATTGGTATAACAACTTTTTGAATTTTTTTAAAAAATCGAAAATTCAAATCTGCCCGCCAAAAAACGTGAAATATGAAAAAATATTTGATAAAAAAATTATTGGTCTTAAATAAATCTACAAATTTTCTGTTGACCATTTTTTGATAGGATAAGCAGTTTTCATTTTAATCTTAAAAATTATGTTAAAAAATTAAAAAATTCATTTTCTCCGCCAAAAAACATGAGAAATTCTTACAAAAGAAAAATGATTAGCCTTAAAAACCAATTTTGGGCTTAAACGAATTTTAAGGCCAAAAACCAATTTTCGATTAACCGTTTTGTGATTGGATAAATAAGTTTCATTTTAATTGTGAAACATACTGTTAAAAACTTAAAAACTAATTTTTCTTCACCAAAGACTTTCGAAAAAATTATGGGATTGTATTGTGCTTTA
>JBAGKK010015559.1:0-11770 GCA_037177015.1 Euceroptres primus
TTATCGACTGCGAGATCACTACAGTACACGTAAGTATAATTTAATTTCATTTCAATAAAAATTAAAATTAAATATACGTATTTTCCAGTGCCGGAAAAATTGGGGGTTTGGACTTCGACAAATTTCACAGACAGTCGGCCATTTTCAAAGTCGTTTATCCAATACCCTTAAATACTATAATAAAAAAATTAAAATTAAAAAAATACAATTTTTGTCTGAACTGGGTTTTGTTTTTGAAAATAAACAAGAAAAACATTTTCTTAAGATTCGGTTAATTTTCATTAAAATTAAATTAAAAAATATCTTCAATTTCCACTAAAAGAGCAGCTCATAATTTCCTTAGACCTTGAGTTAATGTCTTCTTAGATTTTAGTTGTCATAAATAATATATACTTTTAAAATTTAAATGTAATAAAAATTAATCGAATCTTAAGAAAATGTCGTTTTTGCTCACTTTCCAAAAAAAATCCTAATTCAAACCAAAATTGTATTTTCATAAATTAAATTTGTTATCAGTATTTATTACCAAAAACTATACATAAAAGAATTACCATAATTTTCGTATCCATAGTAAAACATTTTTAACTTGCCAAAATTCAAAATGTTAGACCTCCTTTCGAAACCCTAAGACCATTTTTGATTTCAAAACATCATTAGAGTTTTTTATTAATCATAACACGTAGGAATTTTTGAGCCCCCGCCGTTTTTGATTTTCGACTCACCCTAATGTAATATAATTACATGATTAATTCGAGAAAATTAAAAAACTTCAGATTTTGATATTAAACTTTTTTGATCAACATAGTACCGTCTATTTGAACGAAAGCCAATTTTGTGCGGGGTCCAAGTAACTTTTTTGAGAGCTTTTATACGTAAGTGATTTTCAAACTTTGTTAGAATCAAATTTTGAATGACGCGCCAGGAAATTAAAAAAAGCGGCCATATTACTACGACTTGATTCAGTTACGTCGACTTCCGCGGCTTTACAAGGAGTTTTGGTGTATTTGTGACTTTTCTTTTTTTCTGAATCGGCAAAAGTAATTTGGAATGGTGGGAATAGAATAAAAATTGATGACTCGATTTGCAAGAAGATCGGGCTCTCGAGGTTTTGAAATTGAAAGTACATTTTGACACATGTCGTATTAGGAGTTTCTTGATAATCGGACCGCTTTTGGGTCCAAGCTGGTCCGAGATCGTGTTAACCTTGTTTTAGAAGTGTTACTGCGGACAGTTCACCACAGTTCACCATCTGTTTGTTGCCAATTTTCGTAGTTCCACAGTTATTTTCGGATACCTGTGCTCTTTCAGTGAAAGTCAAATAATACTGTAAAAATCATCGCAAGGCGGAACGAATTTGGTATCCTTGTGGAGAACTTATCGACGGTGAGTTTATTCACTTTTCATTAATCTTTTTACTGAAATTATGCTTTATATCATTCGTCATTATACAGGTTTTGTATGGACTGGCATGAGCAGGTTGAGTGATTTTTTTTCTTTTGTCAAAAATACCTGCAACGGTGTGTTGTGTTCTTTACTCCTTTCACTAGATATTTCGTTTGTCAAACGACCTGCCTTTCACTGGCTAAGAGATTAAATTGTCTTATGCTGCATTAATCTGTCACAACAAAATGCAATATGCTATCACAAAGTTCATAACATGGTTAAGAATAAGCTAAAAGTCTTAAAGACATTGTAATGTGAAATCGGCCTGTTCTAGAATTCATTTGTTTCACTTGCTTGAGAAACATTCTTTTTACTACCAGATTTTGTACTTTAGAAACAAAGTTACTTATTTTAAATTAATTATTAGGAATATGAGTTCTGAGTTTTTTACAATCTTGAAATAACATTGAAGGAACATTTGTGTCTTTTAATCTTGAAAGTTAGAATAATATAAATTTTCTGATGAAATTATATTCATGTGTTTTAGGTTTCAACGTCTGTCTCCCAAAATTCTTCAGTACTCAATTTCCAAAGACACATCATTTACAAGTCAATTACAACAACATTTATAAAATTTTTGATTATTCTTGAAAAGCCTTGATATAAATGAACACCTGAAAAAAATCAACCAATTCAATAAAAATTTATCACTCACCATCTCGCTCAACAAATATGTCTGGAACAAACGACAGCACCAGTAGTAGCAACACGTGTATCGTGTGTTACAAAAACGTGGACATCTTCAGTATCGGAATGTGCGAACATCCTGTTTGTTACGAATGCAGTACCCGAATGCGAGTACTTTGCCAGCAAAACGAATGTCCTATTTGTCGTCAAGATCTTCCAAGAGTGGTCTTCACTCGAGAGCAAAAGTCATTTCGACATCTTAGAAAAGGTCAACTAGTGGACGAGAGATATAACATTTTCTTTGACAGTCTAGACATTCAGGAGAAATTTATCAAATTGTTGGTACATACTTGTTCAATCTGTCCCGAGAAACAAGTCTTCAGTAATTTTAACAGTTTGAAAGATCACATGAGACGGAAACATGACAAGTTTTATTGCGAACTTTGTGTCGATAATTTAAAAGTAAGAGTTAAAGAAATATCCTTTTTACTGGTTAACTGAGGAAATTCTTCGATTCAATTAAATAACAACTTTATTATATTTACAGATATTTTCCCACGAACGACGTTGTTACTCGAGACAAGAATTTAACCAGCACTGCATAAAAGGCGATTTGGACGATAAGAGTCACAAGGGTCACCCACAGTGTAAATTTTGTGTGAAGCGATACATGGATAACGATGAGTTATATCGTCATCTACGAAGAGATCACTTATACTGTCATTACTGCGACGCGGATGGTCTCCATCAATATTATAGTTCATATGACTACCTCAGAGATCACTTCCGCCAGGAGCATTATCTCTGCGAGGAAGGACCCTGCGCCGAGGAAAAATTCACGAGCGTTTTCAGAACAAACATAGACTTTAAGGCCCACAAAGCCACAATCCACGGAAGGCATATGGGAAAAGCAGCAGCTAAACAAGCGCGAACTCTCGAATTGGAATTTACCTTAGCTCCAAGGGGTGACAATCGGTATAGGAGAGGAATGGGACCTCCTGCTTCCCGAAACTCTAGGGACTACAACCAGGATTGGAATTCCAGAGATCAGAACGCAGGCGCCGTTGGAGGTGCGGGATATTTTCCAGAGGAAACGATGTACGTCCAGCAACCTTTGGTAGATGTTCAGAGCACAGAGCAATTCCCAACTCTTGGAAACGCAGCGCCTGTTATTCCAAATATGGGAAAGTCGAAAGGTCGAGGGAATGTAACAATTCGCAGCACGTTGAGACAACCGCTTGAGATCACGGACGAGAATTTTCCCGTCTTGGGACCGGAGCCTAGCAATAGTGGAATCTCGAAAACTGTAAACTTTAGCTTGTCCAGCTCCAATAAATCTGTCCCGAGTGGCATGCAACGCCAGCAAAATTCTGCACCTACCAATGTTTCGATACATGTTAATCATAAGCCGAATGGCACTAATATCAGGATTAGACCTGCGCCGATGTCGAGAGATTCGGAATTCCCAGCTCTAAGTCGGGCTGAACCTTCTACGAGTAATTCGAATGTTTCACAGTGGACGAAGATCACTTGCGTGAAACCGGCGCAGACACCAAAATCGAAGAAAGTTGCTCCACCACCTCTTGCTCCTTCGCCTCCGACTATTAATTCTGGAGAGGACTTTCCTACTCTACTTAAGTCGTCCAAGTATAGCAAACAGTCCACGATTTCCGTTGGACCCTCTAGTTCCACTTGGGAACCGCCACCACCACCTCCGGTGCAGGTAAAGTGAAGATTTAGGTTTTCCCAGTTCCAATGAATTTCTAAACACCCTGTCCAATAATTTCAATTCTTTTTAATCTGTTTACATTTACTGAGTCTACAATGCTTTTCAGCCCCTTAACATTATTTACCAACAAATGAAATCTGAATTTCCTACAATTTATAAGTATACTTTTAATTCAAAATAATTTTCAGGCCTCGGATACGAACACCGCAAAAAGTACGAGTGATGCAACAAAGGGTAAAGCGAAAAAGAAAAAAGTTAAGCAGAACGCCAATAGTAGTAACTCAAGCAGCAACGACTCTTCAAGTTCAAAAACAAATCCAACTGACCAAAATGCCAAGAAGGATGAATCTTCCAAAAAAGCCAACGTTGTTCAAGAAAAAGTCAAAGGATCGCCGAAAAAGGACTCTTCAATTTCACAATCTCATTCTCAATCTTCAAATAATGATAAAAACCTATCTAATTCTACATCAGATAATTCTTCAAGTGTTCATAAATCCGCATCGCCGAAGAAAGAAGGGAAAAATAAGCAGCAAAAGAAAACCGAACTGAATGCCTCTCGCTTGGAATCTTGCCTCGCTAACTCCAGAAACTCAGAATCTGAAAACGGGAGTTCCAACTCCAGCCAAAGAAAACGATCCGAATTAAAAATAGAAAGCCTGAATTCAGCAAATAACAATAGTTGTAACGAGTCGGAAGATTTTCCGGCACTGGGAAGCAGCACAGGTAAACCCCCAGGATTTTCCAATCCTCCACCTGGTTTTTCTACTGCGGTTCCACCTCCAGGATTTTTCGTAAAGCTTAATAATGTACAAAGATTACAAAATGATAATGGTTTAACCTTCACCAATAGTTCAGGCGAAAGTTATTCAATTGTACCGGATAATGATACGCAAAGTAAAAATTATCCATACATTGCACCGCCCGACTTTCAAACAAGGAACCGGAATCTTGTTGCAAAAGTTAGCGAAGTCTTAGGAGATCAAGAACCGATCGAGGAGTTTCGTTATCTCAGTGGACTCTTCCGACAAGGAGTTTGCGATGCAGAAGATTATTATAAACGTTGTCGTGCTGCCATGGGCGCTTCAACTTTTGAAAGCGTCTTCTCCGAACTTTTAGTTCTCCTGCCAGATATAAAAAAACAGCAAGAGCTTTTTAAAGTCCATAAAAAGGAGGTCAGCGGTCAGATAAAAAATTTAGAATTGTGCGCCACTTGTGGGCAAATTTTAAAAAGCGCTGATCTCCAGTCGCATTTGTCCAATCATACGTTTCCGGCCCTCAGCGAAACCGTCACTGATCATTCAAATAATACTTGGGTTCGAAAATAGGGGTTTATAAAGCGGTTTGAATAATTTATTTTAAGCTGAAATAATTTTTGTTTTCTCGATGACAAACTCAATAATTTTTATTATTGATCTTATTAATCAAATGAATCCAAAACGGGACTCGATTCTTTTTTTTTTTCTATTTTCGTTTCTCTGAAATATTTATTTTTGGAATTTTTGCGTAAGGTATAATAAAAATAAGTGAATTTCGAGAAAACAAGTAGAAAGAAAAATTGATGCAACATTTTTGAATATGCGACGTGACGGTCAACTTGAATAATTGACTGCATCAAGTATAATTTGAAAAGAAACGTGTGCTGAATTTCAAAATATATTTTGTGCAGCTGTTTTTGTACAATTGTAAATGTCGAATATTGGGATAAACTTGAGCCTTTGTACTCAACATTGTAATGCAGACTGCGAGAAATCTGATTTTTGTTGTATACTAATATAATTCACGAGAGTCGATTCTCTCGAGATGCTACGTACTTGAATTTTTTGCCAAGATTTAAATCCAACTCCTTCAAAATTGAAGGCGTTCGGAAATATTTGCGAATTACTTTTACTAATTTTTTTTCTCAGCTGTATGATATATATTTTATATAACAGTAGACATTTGCAAATGATGCAGTTCGTGTCGAAAGCGCGCAGTTACGTGTTAAGAAAATTTTTCTCGGTACTTCTGTTTAAGTAATCCGTGCGTGCCTAGTGCGTTCAAGTGCGTGCATGTATATAAATTCTATAAATAAATAGCGAATTCTGTTACATAATTTGTTAGTTGTTTGAATAGGTAGTGGCGAAATAACGAGTTATGAATGAAAGAAAGGTAAACGAAAACGTTATGGGACGGTTTAATACGGTAGATACCGTACTTCCATCATGTTTTATACAATAAAGAAGTTATAAATAAAGTACAAGATTAATTTGTAAAATGAGGTGTTATTATCAAACCAAAAAATTCTGTGTGATTGATTTAAAGAAAATATATAAGCTCTATCGAAAAATCAAAGGTACCGTTGGATTCCTCTCAGCAATATTTCCAGGACTTTATTTAATCAAGTAGAAAAAATAATTTTTTTTAACAACGGCGCAAAGAGCGCAAGGAGAAAGGATGTGAAGAAATTCTGCAAGTGTAAAATATAATCGATCAAAGTATTTCGTAGTTTATTACTCTTAATTGACTTACAAACTAATATCTTAAAATGCAAACGATTATTTCTTATTAAAAATGAAAGTGAATCCTTGAAAAAGACACGACACCTTAGATAACGTTATTTAAATATTCACCTCGTACACACCAAATATAAAACAGTGATTTTGGTCATCACGAGCTGTGTATCAATTCCAACAAATGTGAGAGATATGATCCAATGTCAATATCAAATGAACTGGGAAAATCGATTTTAAAAGAAATTCATTTAGCGTATAAATTTCAGTGTAAAAACGCAGAAACCTTTTTGCAATTTGTTCCTCTGAAGACTGTGACTACGAAATTGCCTAGAAGCTTTAGTCGTGGCTTGAAACCATATGAACGAGATACTCCTAAAGATTTCTAGGCAAGAGGAAAGAGGCTACGCACGATTTCTGGTTCGTAGTATGAATGTATGTACAAGTACTATACAAAACGGAAGAGATACTCCTAGATTCCTCAAAAGTCGGATCCGTTGAAACAATGTGAATCTTAACCGTATATTATTAGGTCCAAGTGTTGGGTCTTATTTTCGCAAGTCTGAGTGTTAGTATATCTCGTTTCTTAAGTGCTAAGATCACATTGATACTAAAGTCATTTAGCAAACGCGAACGGATCTGTTCAGTGAGTTGCAAAAAACAGCGTCGAGGATTTCAAGGCTGTGGCTGCCAGAGCGAAATCGTGGAAAGTCGTATCCCCGCTTCTATAACCAGGACCTGAAGAGAATCCGTCCGACGAATTGACGGAACTGTATCACTTTTTGGCCAGCTCGTTACAGAGCCAATCGAGTCCTTCGTAAAGACCGTGCCCTTGGGTTGCACATGTACTCTGGATGTACCAATGACGTCCTCGAAGTGAATTCAAACCAAGTTTGTCCGTTAGTTCTGCAGCTGACATTGCATTCGGCAAGTCCTGTTTGTTGGCAAATACCAAAAGTACAGCATCTCTTAATTCGTCTTCTTTCAGCATGTTGGCCAATTCTCGTTCCGCTTCACTGATACGTTCGCGATCGTTGCTGTCCACGACGTAGATGAGACCCTACAAAAAAATAATTTTATATTAATTCTTTCATTAAAATTGTACAAAATACTGGAATTTCATTAATTTCATGAGATACCGTTCAAAAACTACGTGTTATTTTTGCAGGGTATCTAACAATTATTTGGAACAAAATTCAAAGCTTTTTCCAGGCTATTAAAAAATACTTCTCGAGACATTAGAAGTTGTTTAGAAACATAGAAATAAATGTATGTTATCTCTAGCTACCTGTGACACTACAAATCATTTAATACAGCAATTCTCAAAAAATTGCGATAAATTTCCTGCTTTTCCACTTGCGTGGCAATCTTGCTTCATACTTAAATGATCGTTCTTTTGGAACACGTCAGCCAAATCTTAGTACATAATGTTACTTCATTGATTAGAAAAAGACACACTCTTCTGGCAAAACACGACTCTATTAATAATTAATTAGTTAAATAGCAATAAAAACTACTCATAAAACATAGTATAAGTAAAATGGTTGTTAATACAATATATCGTAAGGCATAAAGAGAACGAATTTATAACAAATGTCAAAGTGAACTGTGGTGTTGAAAGCTCGATTCTTTCCATCAAAACAATGTACTCTAGCCTTAGAAAAATAAAATTTTTTACATATTCACCTGGGTATTCTGGAAATAGTGCCTCCAGAGAGGTCTAATCTTATCTTGGCCACCGACGTCCCACACCGTAAAGCAGATGTTCTTGTACTCGACGGTTTCGACGTTGAACCCAATGGTAGGGATGGTGGTGACAATTTCACCCAATTTTAATTTGTAAAGTATCGTCGTCTTACCAGCGGCATCGAGACCAACCATAAGGATTCTCATTTGCTTCTTGCCAAAGAGGCGAGTTAAAACACTACTGATGGTCAAACCCATGACTCTGGTGAAGACGTTCAACAAATCTCAAAAATTGCACGACGAGGTGCGAGAGGCCTCGATTTCAGGTGTGGTGACCGCCGACGTGATTTGACACGCAATCCTTCTGAAAAACACAGTGTGATGATCCGACGCATTTACAAATAAAAGCGATAGTGAGGATCTCTGGTGGGCGCGGCAAAAGGCTAAGAATTCAATTTGAAATATAAAATAATCAGAATTGTTGAACAATTGCAAGAAGGTAGAATGAGTAGTTTTTACTTGTATTAAATTAGCGTAACATGCAGATCTCTCTCTTTATCCTATGAGAAATATTATAAGAAGCTTAATTATGTATTAAGTTATAAAAAACTAAGCTCAAATTGTTGCATTATGTAAAACTATGCATTAATTTATAAATTGCGCATTGGGTTTGTAACTGCGCAATGGATTTTAGGTTCTACGCATTAAGTTTTGTGAACTACGCAATACATTTCGGATTTACGCATTAGGTTTTAGTAACTGCGCATTAAGGTGTGAGGGAATGAGATTATCGACATTCTTTCAAGGTTAAATAATGAGTCATGATACTATTTTAAGTATCTAAAATGAGTTTTGGCGCCAGCGAGGCGGGTAAACAAGTCGTAAAACTGTGGACTTTGAACTTTTCATGTTTATAAATTTGAATCATTGAATTCGAAAATAAGTGACTCACATCCGGTGGGTGGAGCAAAATGGCCTTTACTAGGATAGGTTGAAAGCCTGTAAGTTTCCATTACGTCAGCATTGCGATTGGCTGAAAGCGAAGGAGAGAGGGAAGAATCCCCTCCCAGTTCCTACTATATAAGAGCTTGCAGAGCGGAAACTAGCAGATTTCTCGGCGGATTTTAAAACTTGAATTTTATCATAAAGCAGTAAAATTGGCTTTGTACTAAAGAGTTTTTGTGAAAGAAAACTTGTAAATATTAACATTTAAAAATTTAAAAAGCGTTTTGACAATTCATACGTACTGTGAATTACAAAGAATATTGTGAAAAATAACAAAGTGTATTTTAATCATTAACTAAAATAAACAGTTTTGGTGTAAAAACTTTAACTCGAGTGTAACATTATTTCAAAGTCCGACCTAATTCAGCGGTATTGGTTTCAACCAATTAAGTTCAGCAGACGGATCCAGATCTCAACGAATGGAAGCAGAGATTTAACGGAAATCACGTACCCCGTATTTGGGATTACAACAATGGAAAAGCCTTGTCCCACCAAGTTGCGCGCGCATGATTGTCTTGTGCATTATACGAAGACGTAAGCAGAGCAAACAAACGTAAGTGGCCGTAAAAGAGCCCACAGAGGTGGCATAGAGCGATCGTGATCTGCTCGTGTTTTTTATTATTTTTTCTAACATTACGGCGGATCCACGTGTATGTGAAACCGGATAAAAATCTGAATAACAAGAAATGTCAAAAATTTTCTGTTACCATGTCGTTCGAAGTTGAGCAACATTGGAGTGATTCATTTCCTCGTATCACAAAACCACAAATTGTCGGTTATTTCAGTTTAAATGGCAATCGTGAATTTTTACCTGATTTATCACAGTTAAAATACGTTAATCCGCCTCCTCGTAGTAATCGCATTGAACTTAACCTGAATCATGGGATGGATAAAGTAATACGCAAACCAGAATCAGCTTCAGGAGAAAAAATAGATCATCTTCTGCACTGGATACTATTAAATTCTAGTAAAATTGAAGCACCACCTGAAAGCGGACGATGGTGAGAGTACTTTTATATTCATTTAGTCACAGCTCACAGATTTTTTTGAATTTGTATATGTAATTGGATAATTTATTTTTGAATTAATAATTCTATAACTTAAAAAAATTACGTATCTTTCTATTTAGTTCCATAAATTCACAGGTTGAAGCCAGAGTTCGTTTCTTATCGAGGACTTTTGAGCGGTTTATGGCGAACACCTTTTGAAGAAAGCGATGGATGGATAATCTGTGCAGCCAAATTTCAAGGAACAATATACCTTTGTGGTTTTGATACAGAAAAGGAAAAACAGAGGAAAGAAAATCAAACAGCAAGAGATCTAATGATGTGCTCTTGGGGTTTCAAATTTGAACAGTACATTCTATCAGGTACGTGATTCTACTTGTTACCAATCATACTTAATCGTAATATTTTAGCGTTGTTAAATCTGTGATCTTTTTTTCAGATTCACCTGAAAAAAATCCCGATGTTTCAGAGCCAGTCAACGAATCAGAGGAATTCTGTTGCATTTTCTCATGCGAGTTTGGGGGTAAATTTCTTCTTTACGGTGCAGAAATGGATGGCATTGAGTCGAGGGAGCCAGTAATGGAACCTGTTTCGTGGAAAAATGTTAATTTCGTAGAACTAAAAACGAACAGAATCATTGAAACTGGAAAACAAGATCTTTCCTTTAGGAAAAAGCTTTTGAAATGGTGGTGCCAGTCTTTCTTAGTCGGCATTGAGAATATTTTATGTGGTTTTAGAACCAATAATGGAAAGGTGATAGACTTGAAAAAATACAAGGTTTCAGAGTTAATCAAAATGTCGAAGGTAAACAGTTAATTAATCAAAGTTAATTCTTTTGCTATGTCAGTTAATATCCGGAAGAAAAAATAATGCTCTATTACTTTCAGAATTATTGGGAACCTTTACCTTGTATGAATTTTTGTGATGCTTTCTTGAATCATTTGAAAACAGTGGTTACTGAAGATTACAATAAATGCATTTATAAATTCTCGTGGAAACCGGGAGGAAAAGTGGAGATGAATTTAATGAACAGTGAGCATCCTTCAGGATACGGAGCACAATATGCGTTCTTACCTCAGTGGTTCACCGAGAAAGCAATCGAATCAATACGAAATTGATTTTAGACAAACAAAAACTTGTATCTCAGCAATTCAGAATGTTTGAGCCGAAAAGCAGAAATTTATGCCTAGAATTTAATTTTTCAACCGCGCCTTTGTTCATTCACTTAACATTCTATCCATTCTAAGGTTCAATTGAAAACAACGAATAATGTGTAAAATGTATATTTATTACATATCGTTGTATATATATTATTGTATGTATATTATTACATACGCCTCATAAAATAACTATTATTAATACGTCTATTAACGTCTTTATGTACAGTTGTAGAGCAAGTTTGTTTTTCTAGTTTGTATATGTTGCAATAAAGTATTTTTTACATTCAAAATAACTATTATTAATAATACGTCTATTTACATTATATGTTGCAATAAAGTATTTTTTACATGCAAAATTTTGTTCTGAAAACATTAAATAATTTATGCAATTTAATCCTTAAAATATTAGGTAATTCAGAAGTTTTTAAACCTTCGTACTTTTAAATAACAAAATTGTCAGTCCTTTCTTTATCAATACACTGATCTTCCGACTTAAGTCGGGTTTCGGGGATGGACTGCAATGGCCTTGGACTTAAAGCGGGAGTCTTTAAACGTAAACAAGTCAGGACCGTATGAACTATTTCTGTTTGATTTTTGTCACGAGTGAAAAATATTTTTTAAATA
>JBAGKK010015570.1:0-11770 GCA_037177015.1 Euceroptres primus
AAAACGTATCTTATAAGTTATAATTACTTTATTTATGCACGAATTATTAACATTTAAAAATGCGAAATCCCAATTCGGACTAGTGTGGTATATACCGTATGCGCAGATGGAGTGTGGTCTTTGCGGGTTAAACATTGTAAAGGATTTCATGATATTTGGAGAGATTCCAATAAATTTCCAGAGATTTCTAAAGATTCCGACAGATTTTAATGAATATGAACGACTTCCACGGATTTTCAACGATTTCAATGAATTTAGAAAAATATTTACTGATTTCAAAAGATTTTACTAGATTTCAAAAATTTTCAAGGATTTCACCGATTTTGAGAGAGGAAATTGTAAATGGTTTATTTAATTTTCGAAAAGCGTTTTTTGATGCATGAAACTAAAAAAATTCATTAAAAATGGCTGGCTAACAAATTGACAATTTTCAAAGTATCAGAGACCAAAAAAATTTTTATCTGCATTTCAGACTATAAACAAGTTTCGAAATTGAACCTAGGCGTGGTTTCAAAAAGAATTTCCAGATGAATGTCAAAAATACAGAAATGCAGATAAAAATTTTTTGGGAACTTTGATACTTTGAAAATTTTCATTTTTGACATTTATCTGGATATTCTTTTTGAAACCACTCCTAGGTCCATTTTGAAAACTTGAGTATAATAGGGTTGCCTCAGAAGGGTTTCCGGATGTGATCTGAATAGTCAGAAGTGCAATTAAAAATTTTTGCGGGACTTTGATACTTTGAATATTGTTATTTTTGACATTTTTGTGGAAATTCTTTTTGAAACCACCCTTAGGTCCATTTTTAAAACTTGAGTATAATAGGGGTTCTAGTTCTCTATATTTCGTTTACCTCCACGTGGTGAGAGCTGGCAACGTGATTTTACGGCCAAAAAACATAAAAAGTAAACAAATTCAGCTTTAAAAAATTTCGGCAGCCATATTGGATCCGCCATCTTGAATTTGAAAAATCTGATAACAGATTCATGATCAGCGACCCAAAAAACCCCTTTATAAATATTTTCATAAAAATGGTAGAATTTTGAAAAATTTTGGCAACCATGGATTCGCCATCATGAATTTCGAAAATCTGATAAGAGATTCATGATCAGCGACCCGAAAAACTCCTATATACAAATTTTCATAAACATTCATCATAGACAAATTGTTTTATTGCAAAATATCGAAATAAAAAAAATTTTGGCTTTTAGCCGCTATATTGGATGCTGCCATCTTGAATTTTAAAAAACCTACCCTTGCAATTTGAAGATAAGAGTCCAATGACGCGAAAAATTTACTAATTGAAGAAATTCACTTACGGTTTCGATGCGAAAATATGAAATACAAAAAAATTGTCATGCAAAATTTCGTGTTTTTTGTTAAATAAACAAATATAACTTTTTTAATATGCATTTTTTCAAAATTCTGACTGCAGGAATCGAAAATTCAGACAAATTTACATTAGAAACTACTAATCTCGATTTTTTTAAGGACCGATTTCATAGTGAATAAAGTTGTTGAAAAAAGTATTTAAAAAGTGTCCATTTGGTCCTTAATGGGTTAACTCCGAAAAAATTGTAACATTTCCAGTGTTGATTTAATAAAATGTGAAACAGTATGTTATAATGTAAGAACCTTAATGGATTTTATGTAAGTGAATAAACATATTTTTAAAATTGAACCATGTTTTGATTAAAAAATTATCCAGTTTTTTTCATAAATAAATAGAGCTTAATTTCAAATCGAAAAAATATATATTTTAGCGAGTTAGTAAAACTTATATACATCATAATATCACAGTAACGAGAAATGATTATCAGCAACAACTTTCTGAAAGCAGAGTGACATCAAAACTCGATCTTGTTTAGATTTCGGTAAACATTTGATTTTATCATTAACTGTTTTCGCAGTGCCGCAAAATATAATTTCTTAAGTGATGATTATTAAAACAAAAACCTAAAGTTACAACTACAACCTTAACGAAATGTTCTTAGATTAGTTATAAAAAATTTTATTAATCTTAACATTTATGAATCCAGTCGATGGCAATAAGGACTAGTAAAAATATTCTTGTTAGAGAATACTAAAAAAAACGTAATCTTAAATAACTTAAACTCAAACCTGAATGTACAAAAAAATCGCATTGGCTTTACTAGAGATTCTAAATGTAGAGATATTTAGAATGTCTCTAAATAAAAGTTCAGTATAGGAACAAATTAAATTAATTCCGAATCTAAATATAACGTGTTTAGTTTAAATATTTTAATAATACCGTAATTAACCATTATTGCAACACAACCCAACTTCCATCGTCATGTGTCCAATATCTTACGATCAATGATTTAATTTCTAGAGATGCAAATATAAAAAGAGTCTATAGAAAAAGTGCTTCTCTTATTAATACCAGCTTTTAGAAGTTTTGACATTCGTTCCTATCAATTTTTTTTCTGCGTCGAAAAAGTTTTTGATTAAAGCTGCGACGTTAGCAGAATGTTAACTTGGGTAATTTCTAAGATCTTTTTAAAAGATTCTTTTTTGTATTAAGATTTTCAGTTTGTTTTACAAAGCTTAATCATATTGTCGATAACAAATTTAGGGCTGAGTTGTCCTGCGTTGAGAAGCTAGGAGCATCATACGATGGCTGAGTTTCACGTTGTGGTCTCTTAAATACCTTATTAAGTCGGCTTGCTTTTCGAGCAGTTCTGCCACATGGGAGCCTCGTTGATGATAACCGATTTCGCTTCCTCCTGCGTAGGAATCTTGAGTGAAGGACGACAGCCATTCTTCTCGAGTTACGTCTGGTGGAGGTTTCAAGTTATTGAATCTATGAACCCGTTCTGAAAAAAAAAAGAATCAAAAAGCACAAGTAGAAATATTGAAGATTAAATACTCCAAAATTAATTTTATAAGTTGATATACTCACTGATGTAATTTACGTAGACGGGTATGATGATAAAAACTTCTAGAGTGGTAAGAATTACTATATAATTAAGTGGCGTGAACCATTCAGAGGATCCGCAATATTTTTCATAATCGCCCTTGTGTGATTGGTGAAGAACAACTGCTAAGAGCAAGTAAAACGTGTTCCACAGGGATGCGATAAAAAGAGGCGTTCTGATGTGCTGATATGTGGACTGGTAAAAGTCCAAATACCCAGAAATTCGAAGGTGATGATGCCTTGCTTTGACGAAATGATCAGTGACCATAATCGTGATCCAATATGCACAGTGAAGATACAATAGTATAAAGTACGTTTCACACTTGTCTACCTCTTCTGGCCATAAAGATACAAATATGATGCCAGTTATTTCTAGGGCTACCTAAAATTTCAAAGATTAATTAATTTTCCTCGAAAATCGTGTGTTTAAAAGATGCTATTCTTACGCCAAAGATAAGTGGAATTGCTACAACTGGAATGGTTTCCAGTTTTTGAAAGTTTTCTTGCTCCTGAGAAATGAGAACTGGCTGAAGATACTCCTCGTCGTCCATGTTTAAGGTGGAATCAAAGAATACAGCACCCTGAAATAAAAAAAAAAAACCAAATGAAAATAAGAATCAATAATTGTCTCTTTATGCAAGTCCACAGAAAACTTTTATTATAAACTTTTAAGCTTTTAGATTACCAGTACATCGTGTTTGTTTTGTATATTTCATTGCTGCATGAGACAGTCATAATAAATAATTAATCCTTTTTGAAAGCTTAGCAATAAGCTTTTAGACTACCAGTACATCATGTTTGTTTTTTATATTTCATTGCAGCATGAGACGACCATAATAAATAATTAATACTTTTTGAAAGCTTAGCAATAATAATGACACGTTCACAACTGATTTCCAGGTAAAAGTTGATACACCGTACTTACAATATTATACTGGAACTACTAAAAACTTATTGAACACTCTTTAATGAAATTTATAATCATATTAATTTTCCACTTACTGTATGCACCACATAATGAGAAATGAGACAGATGAGAATGAGTAATAGAGACAGTTGAGAATAATGAGTAATAGAAACAGATAAAGCAATACAAAAGGTCGCAAGCATGATACTGTGAGTTTGTGCAAAACAATATGATTGAATTAAAAAATATTTACAAACTAAGACTTGGTTTAAAATATTATTTACAATGTGTAAATTTTCACACATACCTAACCTGCAAAATTGATAAAAGCGGTTTTCATTTTATGAACAGTAAGCTCCTTAGATATTGAGAGATATATAAAATTCAATTGTTTTTTCAACTAATTGAGATACTCGAAAATATGTATGAGTCGATTTGTTTTGCGAATGACAGAACACTTACGATTTGATGTAAAAAATTTGAGGTTAAGTTTCCACCAACAATGCAAAAAATACAATAATGCAATTTTATCCTAAAAACTAGAGTTTCCTCTTCATTTATTCAAATTTCCCAGCCCATTTAATTAATTTGACACCTGTTATATCGTGAGTAAACAAAAAGCCTTGAAGATTTAATTTGCTCCAAAAAGTCTAAAAATTGACGTAGGTACTTACACTTCCTGATGTATTTATTGGTAGATGTCGGGCGAGACTGACCATTCCCCGACAACAAAGCTAAAAAAAACAACAGCAGCAGCAGCAAATATAAATGAATATACTCTCAAATTACGCAAAACATTTTTAATTCGTAAGAAAAGCCAGATTGGAGCAACGTGCACGCGCAGACACAAAATATACACATGAGATCAAAATTGAGGCATGTTAAAACTATTTGTTTTGGATCATTTTCAAATTACAGATTAATGTCGAGAAAAACTACGTATTCTGCTCTTGAGATGGGCTTCTTTTATCAAATTTTGATGAGAGATTGACTGATGAAAGCAGGAGCAACAAACGATCACGACCCATAGATTTTCTTGGCAATTCTCTGAAAATGAAACTTTTGCGCATGACGTCAAAAAACTCAGCTGTTGGCTCTCTGATTCGTTGAAATTGCTCTCACGGATTATTCTTGATATCGATGTGTTGAAGGTCAGAGGCAAAGATTCGACTTTTCATTTTCAGGAACCTTGGTTAGAAGCATTTTGACAGCGCGTGTGAAGATTCAACAAAGTCTGCTCTACATATATTTTAGAGCAACGAGTAGTCAAAATTAGATCGTTTTAAATTCGTACCATCAGTGCTACACTAATTTTTATTCCGAAATGTTTAAATTTATTGTAAGTACTTTTGATAAAGTTTCTGGGTTTTGGAGTTTTCCTTTCTTGTAACGAGTCTTTGTTGCTTCCAGTTAACGTTGAGTATCGGAATTTATGCTGGAATTTACCTCAGCCAAAATTATGAGGTATGATGATTATTTTTATCATGAAAATCTGCGCAATTAGAAACATTTGGATTATCAATTTTCGTTTGCATCTTGTTTTAGTCCTTTGATATTTATTTTATTCATATTTTTCTATTTTGTAGAATTTGTGACCAGATTACTTGTTTATAATTTTTCTGTTGAACGTTAATAAATTTATTTCAATTATCTCAGGTACCTCGAGTGGATGAACCCGGAAAGATACTGGAACGAATAAAACAATTCGCAGACGACCACAAAAAGAAATAAGTTTCAAACAAAGGAGAGATGTACAGTGAATCTATAACTTTTTCTTGACTATAATTGTACATATATTATACCGCTAATTTGTAATTATATAGGTATATGTTTTCTTTACATATTTTTCTTAAAATAAAAGCCTTGCCAAGATTCAGGATTAATTTCAAAGTGACTTTCAACGTTATCAATAATTTATTTATTTTTTTGGTAATCAAATCAGAATTTCTTACATTTAAAGATAAATTATACGTAAATAAGACCTCCTCCAGAATACTCTACTCTAGCTTGAGGTTCAACGAACGCCAACCAGTCAGATGCATGCGTCGGTAATAAACCCATTGACTGACATTTATATAATGCTAATGCTATATTCACGATTTGCCCTAAGAAGAAAACAAACTTTTGTCCAAAGGCGTGTGTTCCTTCAATTACTTTGAAAGCTGTAAGAGAAAACATTATGTTAAAGTGTGTACTTTAACACTGCATAATTTGTTGGTGAACTGAATGCATGCTCTCTTAAACAGAAAGAGAAGTAAATAAATAAAAAAAACTCACTTTGTTGTAAGGAGAAAAGAGCTTTAACTGGTCTGATGATTAACATGCCTACCATCATGATAGGGAATATTGAAATTGAGTTTCCAGCCATATACATAATAAATAAATTCATTGGAACTTGTTTCAAGGGGCCCAAGGCCAGATCCCAAGACTTTTTAATTATTAAATGATTAGAGTCACTTTCTTCAGAGGTGCTCATGTTTTCTGAAGTTAATGCATAACCAGGAATTAACCCTGGTGGTGAAGCCAATTCATTGTACTGTTTATTTCTGAAAAATAAAAAAAATTCAGTCAGAAAGTCATGGAAACAGCAAAACTTTATACATCAAAACATTTTTTGTTTTTGAGGTTAGAATCGATGAAGGAAAGAAAACTTTAACATACTTGCTTCCAAAGTCGAGAGCCCACTTCAACTTTTTCGAATTTTGTTTTGCGCTAGTCATGTTTTATTAAATATTACCGTTTTTTTTTTAAACAGCTGGTGTGAACAAAACTGTAATTTGACTGATTATGACAATTCACGTCAGCAAGTGTCAAAAAATGGATGTCAATTTTGGAATTTCTTGTCAGTTTCCAGTGCTGCCGGTCACGTGATAATTATTTATCAAATGGCGCAAATTTTCAAATTTTGACGCTAAAACTCGTTTAAGCCTTCTCAAAAATTTAAATTGCGAATTGAAAACTCAACTTTTATTAGAGTTATAAGTTCAAGTCAACCAGGCTTTTAAATTATAACGCCTTTTTTAAGTTTTTAAATATATAAAATGTTTTTAATAATATTAATTTGGCCATCCTGTGGCGGCCATTTGCTTATTTTTGTCAAGCGCCGGCCAATAAAAAGAGTTCCGTATTTTTCCAGGAACATGACATTTCACATAAATATTTGGTCTAAATCATATGTTTGTCAAATTGCGTGAACATCTTTTTTTATTCAGGTATGAAATTTATAACTAAAAACAGTTTTACATTATACGGAATTGATCCCAGAATGTGAGGTGTGGTAAGAAAATTGTGTGGTGTGATAAAATTCTTCTCTTCGTTTTCTTGATTTATTAGTCGTTGAGATTTCATGGTATGTTGAAATGATTGTTATCTTTTATTTTAATAAGTTTTCTAGTCTATTTACTAATTACTCTGACTCATCTAACCATCTTATATCATGTGTTACAAAGTTTTGTTCATTTGAGTGTAATTTTCGATTTCTTATTATTTGTCGTTTGAGGTTAGAAAATCGTTCAGTCGCATCAGTTGCATGAATCATTATTAACATTGTTTATAATAATATACATAAGGAAGCTCAGAACAGAATATTACATTCATCTTGTGGTACAGTAGTTTTTATTCTTATTTTCGAATTAGTTTTATAGTTTATAAGTTTTTTCAAAGGTGCTGAAGTTACTCCAAAAAAAACTGAGTGAAAAAATATTTAAAAATCAATGCGAAAACTCAAAATTTGAGTTAATCTTGGATTAATTCAAACTTTGAAAAGTATCTTTTATTGGCAGATGAAAGTACTTATGAAGTAAAAATTAAATATATAATGTACAAGAATGTACAAAAATTAAATAATGTACAAAAGAATTAAGTTTCTGAATTAGGTTTTTGGATGAATTAAGAGTGCAAGGAATTAATATTTTGAATATCAGTTATGATTTGTAGTAGTAAGAGGGTATTTAAAGGGTTTTGGTGTTAGTACTTTCAATCATTGTACCTGTACCATTAAATAGTAGTGCGAATATTGCAGTTTGTTGTAGCTCAATATCACAGATGCCATACATTCTGGTACGTGGTAACCTTGCATCCTATGGTCATAGGTATCCTTGGAGAGTGCTAGTGTCTGGCCTTAAAGGTATTAATGCCATGTTTCAAATTTTGATGTTCCTTTATGTTTTAATTACAACACTAGCTCGATTTTCTATTTGTCTCGTCATCGTTTCTCTTTTTCATTGTGCATTTTACACTGCTATAAATTAATTTTCCTTTAATTCTTTGCACTATCAATCTGTCCTTCAAAAAGTGGGAGTGAAAACCTTATTATAGTGTCTTACTTCTTGGCAAAAAGTGTTTTCTCCAAAAAATAATTTTCTATCATTTTGGTTTTTATGTTTCTTATTTTATAAAGTTTCAGAGCACTTTATGTCTGGTGAATTTTCTACTGTGAAAATATATAGAATACATTTTATCTAGAATCTATTTGTCTGGATTTAAAAATAAATAATGAAATATAGATTTAGAAAAATATAAAAATCGAATTTGTACCCGTGTGTTCTTGATTTGATCACGAATTTTAAGGCTTTTTTGTGTTTCTTTTTCTTTATCTTGTGGTGTAATTTAAAATTTTTCTTTTTGGTGGTCATATATTACATTTCATGTGTTTTAGCTGCAGATATAGAGCAGTTGAATCGTTTTGATTCTGGAGGATACTGTGACGACTCGACGATAGTTTATTTGCAGCATCCCTGCGTTATTTTAACAGCTTTGGAAGTTCTTGGTTACAAAGTTGTTGCTTCTTCGAGTACCAGTGTTAAACAGGACTACAATGAATACATGTGGACTATGAGAAAGGATTTTGCTGAGCCTGAACCTGATCATGTACCTGTTATAAAGGCTGGTACGTTATTACTATCTTTAATTTTCTTTGCTCAATGATTTTTATTTATTAGGAATGAAATTTCATTCCAGAGTGCTTGATTTATTTTCTTAAACAACATATTCTACTTCCAAATTATTCTTCAACAAAGTAGAATACCATTAGTTTTTAATAGAAACCTTTACGCAAACTGATTTATAAATTCCTTTATGGTTTTTATTTGCTTTATTTTGCTAGTTATTGGCTTCATTTTAGAAATTTGATTTAATTTAGTACTAAGTTCCTTTATTTTGAAATGTTCTACGTTCTACTTACTTTAATTTTCTTTCCTCAATGTTTTTAATTTATTAGCAATGAAATTCCATTCCAGAGTACTTGATTTATTTTTTTTAAATAACATATTCTATTCTACATATATTCTTTAAAAAAGCAGAAAACCATTAGTTTTTATAATATTTTTTTAAAGTCTTTACTAAGTTCCCATATTTTTAAATGCGTTTTCAGTTTCTTAAAATTATTTGCTATTATAGAAAGTCTTTGTGGAAGATATCTAAAATTCTCTTTTAAAAATTCCCGCCTGAAATGACACTTTCAAAATGGCCGTAAAGTGTTAAATTTCCACTATAATTACCGACATTAAAGGAAGAAAATAACAAACAGTATACCGGTAAATTTACTGGAATATTCAAAATTCATTGTTTTAGGACACTTGATCTATTTGGTAAGTCAAAAAGACTTAAAAAGCCTTTTTTGAACTTCCTGAAATGGAAGAGAAATCGGAATGGAATTGGAGCAACCAATGACAGAACGCGTCTTATTCGTGACTTCCGCCCCTTTTTCATATACACGTTTCGGTTTATGTGTAGTTCGTGTAGCTGTGACGTCGTTTTCGTGCACGCGTCATTTTTCACTCCATTTGATTTGTGAAATGGTGGAAGCCGAGAAATTTCCAAGCGCTTGAGAACCGTAATTTCGTGTGAAGGTATGTTTCATATACTTCATTGAATACTCTCATCAACGAGCAACGGTCATGTAAAGAATTTTGAGAAACAACTATCATTTTCTCTTGTTTTGTGATTGTTCTTTCTTAGGAATTATTTTTAGATTATAATTCCAGAGTCTGACATCTTTGCATTTGATGTCCACCATTCTGGACTGGGTTCTTTATTGTAATCTAAATACAATTTCCAATTCTGCAAAGCTTTCAGCTTGCAAAATGTAATGTATCTTCGCCCTGAATAAATTTCCTGCGTTAGTTGATTCAAAATTACCTACCTCGGTTTGAGATTTTGTGAATTTCGCTTTCAATTTTCAACGATAAATTACGTAAAACCAGAAACTTTCGCGGGATAATTTTCGTCTTCGTCAGTGTCAATTGTTGAAAATAGTTTTAGTTCAACTTGACAATGTAATTTTGTTTGTTGTAACATGCCTCATTTAAAAAAAGAACGAATTGTGTTCGTAATATATTTTGAGGTTATTTTTAAGTATTTTATTTGGTCAATTTTAAATGTATTAAAGTATTAAAAACTTTTTATTTCAAAAAGGGCACTTTTTGCATTTAAAAATTCTTGAAATTTCATACATTCAAATTTAAGTGTTTAAACTTTTAAATTAAAAGCGTTCAAAGATGGAAACACTGGCTATTTAAAGCAAATACAAACATAAATTTTTAATCTAATTGGATTGGAAATTGTGTTTAATTTTCAACAAGGTTCTCATTGGAAATTGCTTCGTTTTTTAGAGTATTCCATTTTATTATATATTTTATTATAACTTTGCATCTGATGATATTTAGATATAAAATTATGTAATTAAAATATTTTTCAATCGTTCTAATTTGAAATTTTAATCATTCACTGATTTTGGTCAAATTTTAATAGGTTTTCCAGTTGGTGTGGAGTAAATCAGAGACAACATTTTTCCGAATTAGCTCCAAGATTCAAACCCAGACATCATCATGGTGAAGAAACGCGGAATAGTTTGGAATTATTTCGAGAAGAAAGTAGACGGCACACAGGTCATAGCCTTCTGCAAATTCTGCGATCAGTCCTACACGCAGAATGCTACCCGAATGGAGAAGCACTTGGAGCGCTGTCTAAAATGCCCTGACGAAATTAAGCTGCAGTTCATAAAAGTAGGCGTCAACAAGAAGTCCAAAGCTAGACTTCTTGCGAACTCCATGGAAGGCTGGGTGAAACAAGACGGTACTATAGAAGGTAATATTACCGATACCGAACTTGAAGAGTTAGAAAACTGGGAATACAGAAATCAATCTTATGCAGAAGAAGGTACGAGTAATGCTCCACAAACTGTTGAACTGATCATGCAGGACGACGAGTCCTGGGTCGGCCGTGAAACAGAATTAGAAAATGCAGATCATGAAGAAACTATAACGAAAACCGAGTGGATCGCTAGTCAGAGCAATACGCAGTCAGCTGGTAATTTTTCTAGAATTTTCTTTATGATTTTTAACCCTCCCATGCCCAGATTTCGAAATTGATTTTCTTTACAATTTTCAAACAGAAAATGTCATTAAAAACTTGTTTCTTAGATTATCGTCTTATAATTGTGATAACCAACCTGTTTTAGGAATTTTTTAAATGGGTTTCGGAGTTTAAGTAAATTTTATTTCAAATTGTACAAAAAGCGAATAATTGTATGTGAACATGGAAGGGTTTTAAATTTATTTTTATAAAACGCAATTTGCATAATGAGGGTCAGAAAAAAAAAGATTGAAACGATATTGAAAAGCAGAGTATTGAAGATTTTGCACTGAAAAATAGTCTCCAAACTGTTTTTGATTCTGACATTGATTTCTAGGCTTCGAAAAATTCGGTTTTGATTAGAATAGGAAATCTGAAAATGATACTGCATAAGTAACAATGTAAATTGGAGAAGAGTGTTTTCTCATATTAATTTTATAACTTCCATGCAAGGCAAACCCGTGATACACTTAGGGAAAATTAGATTCGGCATAATTGATCGATCAAATGATCGCCTTTATGGCGTGAAATTCGATCGAAATTATATGAGAGCCTCGTTCGAAGAGATT
>JBAGKK010015581.1:0-11770 GCA_037177015.1 Euceroptres primus
TTTCACCATTTGACATCCGATACATAAAGTTTATATTCCTGCAAAGTCTAGAAATTGGCGAATTTACCATAGTGTTAATTTTACTAGGTGGCAGATACAGAAGTACTCCAGATCTCGTATTCTTCAATTACTTAATGTATGCTTATTTATTATCTTTATTTATCCTGAAAAAAATATTATTTCAGACAAGTGATTTTATGTTTCTCCTAATTAATTCAATGTCTACGCACTTATATCTGCAGGCTGATTTCTAAAGATATTTGGGTTTATTCTTTGGAAAGGGCGCGGTTGTACCTCTGCTCTGAGAAACTCGACCAAGCCGCTAATTTAAGTCGGAATTACAAAGGCCTTCCGTTGCCTATATGTGTTTATCACTCACGCCCTCGAGGTGAGTCGGGAGAAGAGTTTTTAATTTGCTAAAATATTTACATATTCTGGTAAAGTGGCTCTGCAAGCAATGATTTTCGGCCATTTTTAAGGCGGGAGAACATGCCAAAATTATCCGATGTTATGTGTTGTCCTTAATCTGTAAACTCTTCGGCAACTCGATATTTTTCTTAGTACACGAGTAACCGGACCTACCGTCTCGTAAAAAAATGCCTGGATCTTCCGCGCTGATCATATCAAAGATCTTCCATCATATTACCCTCTCTCTCGTTGTTTGCAAATATTTACTCGAAGGGCCATGCTGTTTTTTTAGCTCGGTAGAATCGGAATTCAAAAATTTGGTCAGGTTTTCATTATTTCTGAAAGGAAGATCAAAAACTTAACATCCGCGAATTTTCAAAAGACAAAAGGATCTATTCTAAAAAATATTTTTCTTATCAGAAGATTTTTCTTATCTTTTTGAAATGGATATAATGTAATCGTGTATATAATATATGTGTATAATCGTGTTTCGATAAACGCTTTTAAATCCTAAATTTCAATATTTTCTGTGTATATTTGTATAAAAGCATTTTTTTTCTTCCGAACAATAATAACCGAGATTAAAATTGTTAAAATATGGTCCAATTTTGCAATTAACGATATCTACCAAAATATTGCAAGTTTCGCAAAACCCTTTGAAACCGGTATTTAGTACCCCAAACACTATACAATAACAAAAAATAAAGGAAATCAATGACCCACTTATTGCCTTTGACATGAAATGCCCAATGTATTCTTTTCATTAAAATACACTTATCTCTCGTAACTGTGCCGGCCTCGGGTCTGGTTTGCTTCTAAAGCTTTTTCGTAAACGTCCCCGGTGCAGTTAAAATTTTTTTATTCGGAAAATTTCGCTGGCTAATTTATTAATTTTTGCATAATTAAATAGTTTTTAATTATGCATTTGTTTGATTTGGCAGAATAAAATTTTTTAAATCATTTACACTGCTCTGCCATTTTAAGGACCTCCAATATATGGGTTTCAGGAGTTTTTGTCATGGGTGAGGGGTCCAAAGGGACGAGAAAGCTGAGCTCGGAGCTCAGTAGAGTGGCGCAGTAGTCTAAGCGGATAATTCCGTGGGTTCGCATCAGTTCGTTTTCAGTGTTTTGGTTATGCGTTATATATAATAATTCATAAATAATATCTAAATAAAACTTGTAAATAAATAAATAAAACAGTAAAGTAAACGTTAAATTAAACTTATATTTAAAAAGTATTTTTCACTCGTGACAAAAATCAAACATAAATAGTTCATACGGCCCTGACTTGTTTACGTTTGTAGACTTTCGATTTAAGTTCAAGGCCATTAAGGCCATCCCCGAAACTGGACTTCAATCGGAAGAGCAGTGTATTTATTTAATTTTGTATAATTAAATATTTATTAATCATTTGTTTATTTAATTTCACACAATTACATATTTTGTAACCCTGAAATGACATAAATGGTAAAATAAATTTTTTTTGCCCCTTCTTCACTAATTTTCCTAGCTTTTTCATAAATTTCGCTTCTGAATTGGCAGCGTAGAAATGTGGGAGTTTTCCGCATTATTATTTTCAAGGTTTCTAACGTTTTTTTAAAAAGGTTGTATTACTTATAATATATTTTTTCTATAATTTTAATTTTTTAAATATATTTTTTTTGTTTAATGTCTTTAGCAGAATTTTTGCTTATTATTTGTTAAGATCACGTATAACCGGGAGTTTTTTTAAATTTAAAAATTTTCTATTTTATTTTCTGCTAAAAAATTGTGGTTATTAAAATTAAAATCTAACATTAAAATCTAAAATCAGACATGTTTTTTCAATCCTGATGACGCTAGACCACAAATCTACTGTACTTTTGCTCGACATCCGTAAAATGAAAGTCTTTATCTTTATCTTGGCAGTTTGGATAACCACAACTGGTGGACAGTCTTGAAGAAGGTCGTCGAAACTTGCTCGACGTCGTCAAGAGACCGTCTAAATATATATGATCTCGTCGCGTATTAATAGTACGGTCTCTCGAGAGTGTGTGATGTGAATTTGCACACTCTTGTGCTAGACAGTCATGTCCTGTCCTGGGTTCGTTGCGTTGGCGATATTGTCGATTCCGTATCAGCGCAGCGCCTCGTTGCCAACACCATCTCGTACATACAGCTGTCTCCAACCTAATCATGTATCAGTTCACAGGGCGTGAAATTTTGTATGGTTTCAGTAACGCTTAATTAAAACTCTGATCTTCAGATGAAATATTAGTTTCATTTTTCGTCACATTATTGCTGTAGAATGTACTGTATACTATACAGTACATTATATGATATATGTACTAATGTACTATATATCAAATACTGTCAAAATTTAGCAGTGTTAATCCAATATCCAAGTAAAAGTTAAAGCCTTGAAAATTTTGAAGCTGCATTGTAATAAAACATGTTCTGAAATTATTTCGTCAATTATCAGAATAACTGTTTCGACAATAGACTGCATTCCTTCATTCCGAATACACAGACACAAAAATATATGTAAAGTTACATTCACAAAATCATGAGTAACAAGATAATACTACTCTTGACCCTGATCAAAAATTCTGAGTGATTCAATAAATTCTTTGTTAACGAAAAAAATATTTTATGAAGCAGTATCTGTTATGCAATCGTATTTTACTTGACTCAATGATTTTTGTTTCATTCACAGAGAATTTATGCATTTAAATTGTCATGCAATTAAGGAAACGTTATCAATAGTGGTATAGGGTTACATGTTGAAAAACATTTGCTCCGGAATGGCATGCACCTCGCCAAAACATAAATATCACTATTATATCTGAATGCTTCTTTATGTTTTTATTATGTATGCATATTCCGACAGTAACAAGTGCAATGATATTCAGGGCAGTAACAGAGAATCTAATGACGTCACTGACTCAGCAATCAAACTAATCGCTTCAGTGGTTCTCCTCTTTGTTGATGTTACGTTTCGAGAAATAAGCAACGCATGCAAGGGATTTTAATCGTTATAAATAAATAGATAATTATTTAGTCATATAAATAGTCATTATAAATAAATAGAT
Organism: Euceroptres primus; assembly: GCA_037177015.1. Taxonomy (NCBI): domain Eukaryota; kingdom Metazoa; phylum Arthropoda; class Insecta; order Hymenoptera; family Figitidae; genus Euceroptres; species Euceroptres primus. The sequence goes on from JBAGKK010015581.1 coordinate 3,480, forward strand.
AATATTTAGTCAAGCTGCTTCAGTTAGGAGTTTGATTTGACTCTTTTTATGCCTTCTTTTTCCTGTTTTACATTTTTTATCAAGATTGTGAAGAGAATATTATTCATAGGAGGAGGAAGGAATTATGTGTATATGCATAATTCATGTAAAACCCCGTGTAAAATCCCGAAAGTAAAATATTCTGAAATTGCCTATGACGCACAGAGGAGCCAAATGAGGTGTCCGTGGCCAAATTAACTTTTAGCCCAAACTATTCGACCGATTTTGATTTTTTTTTTAAATCAAAACTTGTGAAATTTCTAACAAAGTTGTCGAGAAATATTTTTAAAACAGTTGTTTAATTTTTTGTTATTTAACACTGAAAATTCATTTTAAAAAAATTTTCGAAGATGCCATTTTGTGGGAATTTATCCAATTTATACGAAAGTACACAGAATTAGTGGGGAAACTTGTCGTGAATGATGGCCAGCAGTATCAGATATTTAAAAATTTTTTAAACAATTTTTATAAACAAATTAATCAACAAAAGTTAGATTTTTAGTAAAAATGATATATAGCTACTTTAGATGTGTGTTTTTAAGTGGAAATCTGAAGAAACCAAAATTTCGAAATGACTTATAAAAAAATAGAGACCATTTATTAATTATTTAAACAAATTTTATAAACAAATGCATAAATTCGTCATTTTCAAATAGATTTGTTTCGTTTTTTAACAGAAAGGACAATAAATATCTTGCTTACAGCCTTTTTGTGCGATTCTTTGATTTCAGACAATTAGTGTTATTTGTTTGAACAAAATTAATTCACAAATGCATAATATTGTCATTTTTCAGTAAAAGGAATTCGTTTTTATAAAAATCAACTTCAGATATGTTACAAATACCTTTTGATATAATACTTGGTTATTAAAAAATAATTTCTATTTGTTTAAACAAATTAAATAAACAAATTCATTGTTTTGCCATTTTCAACATATAAATTTCGTTTTTTCAGAGAAATAAATTCCTAATGTCTTGCTAGTAGCTCTCTACAGTTATTTTTTATTAATACTAAACAATTAGTAATTGTTGTTAAAAAATATAATAAACAAATGGGTAATTTGGCCATGGTTTAGTAGATAAATGTAGTTTCTTTAACACAATCAATTAAATGTGTATAATCAATGGGCCTTTACTGTAATATTTTGCTGTTAGACAACAATTCATAATTTTTAAACAAATTTAATAAACAAATTACTTTGAGGGCGTTTTTTAATGGAAACACCATATTGTGTTTTATGAAATCGACTACAATTTTTAAGCAAGGTCTCTCTGTTATGATACTGTATTATCCGGCAGGACATGTTTATTATTTTTACAATTATTTACAAAAATCATTCGAAATTATGAACAATGTATAAAAACTCTCAGTTCGTTCATGTTTCTCTAAATAAAATTGTGTTTCTATAACATATTCATCCACCTGCAATTCAGTACGAATTCTTTCGGTTAAGAAATTTTGATGTTAAACAGTTAAAGAAGTGCCTTAGCTTCTGGAAGCAAATGGTTTCTCATGTTTTGGGAACTCGCATCTGAAACTTCCCAAGTACGGATCAGCAGTAACTAGTAGTCGATTTAATAAAAAACAATATGGTGTTTCCATTTAAAAACGGCCTCAGAGTAATTTGTTTATTAAATTTTTTTTAAAATTATGAATTGTTGCCTAACAGCAAAATATCCCAGTAAAGGCTCATTGGTTTAACACATTTAATTGATTGTGTTAAAGAAACTAAATTTATCTACTAAAACATGGCCAAATTATCCACTTGTTTATTACCTTGCTTAAAAACAATTACTAATTGTTTAATATTAATAAAAAATAACTGTGGAGAGCTACTAGCAAGGCATTAGGAATTTATTTCTCTGAAAAAACGAAATCTATATGTTGAAAAATGGCAAAACAATGAATTTGTTTATTCAAATTGTTTAAACAAATAGAAATTATTTTTTTGATAACAAAGTATCATATCAAGAGGTATTTTTAACATATCTGAAGTTGATTAAAAAAAAAACGAGTTCCTTTTACTGAAAAATGACAATATTATGCATTTGTTAATTAATTTTGTTTAAACAAATAACAATAATTGTCTGAAATTAAAGAATCACACAAAAAAGCTGTAAGAAAGATATTTATTGTCCTTTCTGCTAAAAAAAAACGAAACAAATCTGTTTGAAAATGACGAATTTATGCATTTGTTTATTAAATTTGTTTAAATAATTAACAAATGGTCTCCATTTTTTTATAAGTTATATCGAAATTTTTTTTTCTTTAGATTTCCACTTAAAAACACACATCTGAAGTAGCTATATATCATTTTATATTTTTATATTTGTTTATTACATTTTTTAACAGCAATTATTAATTGTTTAGTATTAATAAAAAGTAACTATAGAGAGATACTAGCAAGACATTAGAAATTTATGTCTCTGAAAAAACGAAATCTATATGTTGAAAAATGGCAAAACAATGAATTTGTTTTTTTAATTTGTTTAAACAAATATAAATTATTTTTTTGATAACCAAGTATCATATCAAGAGGTATTTTTAACATATCTGAAGTTGACTTTTAAAAAACGAATTCCTTTTACTGAAAAATGACAATATGATGCATTTGTTAATTAATTTTGTCTAAACAAATAACAATAATTGTCTGAAATTAAAGAATCGCACAAAAAACCTATAAGCAAGATATTTATTGTCCCTTCTGCTAAAAAAACGAAACAAATCTGTTTGAAAATGACAAATTTATGCATTTGTTTATTAAATTTGTTTAAATAATTAGCAAATGGTCTATATTTTTTTATAAGTCATATCGAAATTCTTTTTTTATCAGATTTCCACTTAAAAACACACATCCGAAGTAGCTATATATAATTTTTACTAAAAATGTAACTTTTGTTGATTAATTTGTTTATAAAAATTGTAAACAATTTTTTAAATATCTGATACTGCTAGCCATTATTCACGACAAGTTTCCCCACTAATTCTGTGTACTTTCGCATAAATTGGATAAATTCCCACAAAATGGCATCTTCGAAATTTTTTTTTAAAATGAATTTTCATTGTTAAATAGAAAAAAAATTAACAACTTTTTTAAAAATATGCTCTGACAACTTTGTTAGAAATTTCATGAGCTGTAATTTAAAAAAAAAAAATCAAAATCAGCCGAATAGTTTGGGCTAAAAGTTAATTTGTCCACGGACACCTCATTTGGCCCCACTGTGTGACGGTATAATGTCAAATCCATGTGCAAAAAATCAGCGTAAATAGTAGAAAATTTTTATTACTAGTTTTCTCAAGGAGACAGTTAATTTTTATCTATGACGAGAACTGTTGAGTTGTCCTAGGTGAGCTGTCTACGACTCATATTTACTCTCATTAATTTGTGGATTGATTCCCATTTTAACCATTTCATTTATTTTATCTCTGTGGCTTTTTTTCTGTGCTAATAAAATAACATTTTCGCTCAGCTTCTTCTGTAATAGAAAATGGAAAAAGATCAATTTATTAATGCTAATGAGTTACTCTTTTTCACACATTATATCAGCACAACAAAAACATAATTCTTTTGTACTTTCATGCAAATGTACGAGCATCTGTTTATATTCTTTTGTGATTATCACGTTTTGGAAAAATTGACCTTGAATGCATCAACTCATTATTTAAATGTTATCTCGGACCTTTAGCCTCTTCACCTCGATGATTTTGAGAATCGAATTAAGGAATAAATTACCATTTGAGGAGACAATGCTCATTTGTTCAATCTGGTTTCTTCCTATGCTATTGTTAGAGTTTCGCTCTACGCAAATTATTAATATTAACTCTGATTTCCTATCAGCTTCTAATGGCCGCATTCCGTAAACTTCTTACAAAGACTGATATAGTGTTGACTCAGCTCAAGAAGAATAGGCCAAAGTACGAAGTTGATTGCGCGAAATGAAATATCCCCCGAACAATAACTTGCGATAACTCGTAATCTGTTGAATCTGCTACGAAGCGTCTAGAAAGATTTTTTGTTTGACTTTAATTGACTCGAAATATTTGGAAAATTCCGTAGATTTAGAGAAATCAAAAGAATTTTAAAAACATTTCAAGACTTGCTTTTTTAAACATTATTTTTCCTAAAATAATGTTTGAGAGAAGGATTAGAGCTGAAAATACATTACTGCACAATGTGGACATTGGTCGTTCAATTTTTGCGCATCTCTGGCCGAAATACTAAATGACTTCAACCTTGTCGAGTCATTGAATTTATTCTCCTGGCAGTCATCGCCGAATTTCGCATACTTCCTGACCTTTCGCAACGGCAACTCGGTTGGAAGTAGTATCTTGCTTTGGGGCCTTGTCCCTCTTTCGACTCAATTTTTTATTGTACCTACTCTTTAACTACATAAATGTTCTTCTACCCACGTATTTTGCTTTAATTTTGGCAAGTGCACTGAGACATTTTGACTCGCTTGTGTTCTTTATTTTGTCTTTTCGACTAATAATAAAATTACATACTTTGATGAAATCAATAATTTACGATTCAATGGAACAAGTGTCATTTAAAGTCTGCAAAACAGAACAAAAAACAAATGATAAAGTTTACCACAATTTCAGGGTGAAAATTATCTGCAACGAAAATTATCTTGACAGGATAAATATTACCCAAATATCGGGATAATTTTTTTTTGTTTTACACAAATATTTTGTTTTTACACATATTTTGAAAGATATGAAGTTTCCTGAATAAAAAAATCATTTCTCTAAAACATTGTCTGCAGCAAATTTTATCCTCAGCATTTTCTGTGTACCAACTCTATCTAATCATCTCCTTAAACTTTTATGTTTTGCAATAAAATCTTTTTGAACATTTGGGATTAAATATATTTTCCTTGGAATAGTTTAAATGTAAAAATATTGTCAAAATTTGGTCTACACTGTATGTGAAACTGCAGAAAGCAGTGCAGATAATAATATGCACGCCGCGTAACTCGTCTCACGGCCTAGTCGGCCATGACTTTCAAGCAAGATGCCATTCTGCAGATCATTTCTTCCATTTTTTCCCCTTTCTTTTTCTCACTCAAACTTATCCTTCCTCTCACATTTCAGGGTATGAAACGAGTCTGCTCTGACAAATTAAAGATCGATTCGCCGATTCACTCACATTCAAAATGAAGAAACGAATGCCATGATGACATTTGTGAAAAAAAAAGTAATTTTAAATTCAAGCTAGACGAGAGCAAATATAAGACATAATATAAAGTTCTTTCGATTTCCTTGACTCCCTCATTCCAATTAGGAATTTTTATGGCCGGCTACAATCTGTCTTATTTTCACTCTAAAAAAACTCTTTCCTGCGTCACGTTTGACATGAGGGGTTAAAGAATATTCTAGGCTAAGAAAAACTGCGCACCACAGAAATAACTTTATTTTATAGTAAAAGCGTTAGCGGTTTGATTATAATTGAATCTAAATTTGCTCATAAAAGATAAGAACTGCTGAATTGTAATGTTACCGGAATTTATAATGCTAGTAACTAGGGTAGTGACTATTTCCATATCATGGAGTCTTTATTTAATTTTCGTTCTAAATCGAACTGCAGTGAGGATTATTACGGGAATTAATAAGAGGTATAAACGAATTATATTAAAAAATATCTTAAAATAATAGTTCGAAATACATTTAGAGAAAATGCGAATTTCCAGTCTCTGAAAATATATATTCAATTCAATTTATTCTCCATGTATACCCATCTCGGGTTTTTACATTCTCTGAAAATATATTAACCCATTAAGGACCAAATGGACATTTTTTTAACACTTTTTTTAACAACTTTATTCACTATGAAATCGGTTCTTTAAAAAATCGAGATTAGTAACTTCTAACGTAAAATTGTCTGAACTTTCGATTCCTGTAGTCGGAATTTTGAAAAAATGCATATTAAAAAAGTTATATTTGTTTATTTAATAAAAAACACGAAATTTTGCATGCAAATTTTTTTGTATTTCATATTTTCGCATCGCAACCGTAGGTGGATTTCTTCAATTAGTAAATTTTTCGCGTCATTGGACCCTTATCTTCAAATTGTAAGGGTAGGTTTTTTAAAATTCAAGATGTCAGCATCCAATATGGCGGCTAAAAGACAAATTTTTTTTCTTATTTCGATATTTTTGACTAAAACAATTTGTCTACGATGAATGTTTATGAAAATTTGTATATAGATGTTTTTGGATCGCTGATCATGAATCTCTTATCAGATTTTCGAAATTCAAGATGGCGGATTCAATATGGCTGCCGAAAATTTTCAAAATTCTTCAATTTTTATGAAAATTTATACTCAAGGGTTTTTGGGTTGCTAATCATGAAACTGTTATCAGATTTTTCAAATTCAATATGGCGGATCCAATACGGCTGCCTAAAATTTTCAAAACTCTCCAGTTTCTATAAAAATTTGTATATTGAGGGTTTTTGGGTTGCTGATCATGAATCTGTTATCAGATTTTTTAAATTCAAGATGGAGGACCATTATGGCTGCCGAAATGTTTTAAAACTGAATTTGTTTACTTTTATGGTGTTTTTTAGCCGTAAAATCACGTTGCCCAGCGTTCACCACGTGGAGGTAAACGAAATATAGAGAACTAGAACCCCTATTATACTTAAGTTTTCAAAATGGACCTAGGGGTGGTTTCAAAAAGAATTTCCAGATAAATGTCAAAAATGACAATTTTCAAAGTATCAAAGTCCCCAAAAAATTTTTAATTGCATTTTTGACTATTGGAATCACAACCGACAACCTTCCTGAAGCATTTCTATTATTCACAAGTTTTCAAATTAGACCTAGCGGTGGTTTCAAAAAGAATTTCCAGATAAATGCAAAAAATGACAATTTTCAAAGTATTAAAGTTCCGAAAAAATTTTTAATTGCATTTCTGACCATTAGGATCACATCCGACAACCCTTCTGGGGCACACCTGTTATGCACAAGATTTGAAACTAAACCTAGGGGTGGTTTCAAAAAGAATTTCCAGATAAACGTCAAAAATTCAGAAATGCAGATAAAAATTTTTTTGGAACTTGGATACTTTGAAAATTGTCATTTTTTACCCTTCTCTGAAAATTCTGTTTGAAACCACCCCTAGATTTAATTTCAAAACTTGTGGATAATAGGGGTGCCTCAGGAGGGTTGCCGTGTGTGATCTCAATAGTCAGAAATGCAATAAAAAATTTCTTCGGGACTTTGATACTTTGAAAATTGTCATTTTTGACATTTACCCGGAAATTCTTTTTGAAACCACCCCTAGGTCCATTTTGAAAATTCGAGTACATATAATAGGGGTTCTAGTTCTCTAAATTTCGTTTACCTTCATGTGGTGAGAGCTGGGTAACGTGATTTTACGGCTAAAAAACATCATAAAAAGTAAACAAATTCAGTTTAAAAAAATTCGGCAGCCATATTGGATTCGTCATCTTGAATTTAAAAAATCTGATAACAAATTCAATATCAGCGACCCAAAAACCCTCTATATACAAATTTTTATAGCAATTGGAGAATTTTGAAAATTTTCGGCAACCATATTGGATCCGTCATCTTGAATTTAAAAAATTTGATAACAAATTCAATATCAGCGACCCAAAAACCCTCTATATACAAATTTTTATAGCAATTGAAGAATTTTTTAAAATTTTGGCAGCCATATTGGATCCGCCATCTTGAATTTTAAAAAACCTACCCTTACAATTTGAAGATAAGGGTCTAATGTCGCGAAAAATTTACTAATTGAAGAAATGCACCTACGGTTTCGATGCGAAAATATGTAATACAAAAAAATTGTTATCCAAAATTTCGTTTTTTTTTTGTTAAATAAACAAATATAACTTTTGTAATATGCATTTTATCAAAATTATGATTGCTGAAATTGAAAGTCCAGACAATTTTTCGTTAGAAATTACTAATCTTGATTCTTTTAAGGACCGATTTCATAGTGAATAAAGCTGTTGAAAAAAGTATTTAAAAAGTGTTCCTTTGGTCCTTAAGGGCGTGTGATACGCAGTGCCGGATTAAGGCTGCTCGAGGCCCTGGGCTGTACAGTTTTGGGGCCCCCTGAGAAAATCGCTGATGGTAAAAGACATACAATACAATAAATGGTGAAAAAATTAGGTTCATGAAAATAATTAAATAAATCTTTTGTTTTTTTTTTCAAATTTGAAAAATGATATTTATTATTGCACATATTATATATACATCTAAGTAAAAAACAAATTTTTTC
>JBAGKK010015592.1:0-11770 GCA_037177015.1 Euceroptres primus
AAATAAAATGTTGTTCAATTTGAACAAAAAGAAAAAGAATTACTTTTACATAATTACGAGCGAACCATCCAAAGAGAATTTCGTTAATGCACTAAAGATAGAGAGAGAAATAAGAGAAAGAGCGAGGGGCAGTGCTATCTGGAATAAAAAAAGTGATACATTAATAAAGTATTGGCTGGTGGTAATTGTACAATATTATTCGAGGGCAGTAAGTATAACTGCTGGTGTGAGCGAAAGCACTAAACAAACACATGAACAAGTAAACCGTAAGAGTCATTGTTAATTCGTTATTAGTGAAACAACACTCCATTCACATAGAAAAATTCTTTACCTTCTTGAATGTTCTCGGGGTGTTTGAAAAATATTTCAGATCACCATCAGCCATTGTTTACTCGTTTGTATACTTTATTAAATATATCTCACACAATCTATATTAAATTGTATATGTATAAGGGGAAGATAAATATTTGCATCACAGTGCATTCATTTTGCATGTAAATAAATGATATGTAGGTATTATACAATTGAAAATTCTAAGATATCGTACACTTGTCCTTTTTCTTTTCAGATTTTGACGACGCAAGAGATCCAAAGGAATCGTGCAAATTGTTGTCAGAATCGTTAATATTTTGCAAATTGTTTGTAATTATTAATTTTCCAGACAAGGTTGCATTTGTTGTTGGCTCGGAACTATCTAAACTATTTAACACGTTGGACAACTTTCTTTCGGGTTTCTTCCTCCTAGGAATTTTTGGAGTTGGCGGAACTTGATGCTCTTGATGCTTTCGTACAGGTTCGTTAATTGAAATTTTAGCCAATTCACCGGAAAAAAGTTCCTTCTCGACTACTTTCACTTTCTGAATTTCTTCCTTCTGGACTTGTGCAAGATCACCAACTTGACCAATGTACAAGTGCGTTTTATTGGCTGACTTTTTTTTTTCTATTTGGTTCAACGATTTTGCAAATTTTATGGAATCATTAGAATCAAGAATTAAATTAGATACTTGGAGATCAGAGTTGCAATCTCTTTTCGAATCTGAATTTAATTCTCGATTTGAAAAGTTTTCAACTAAATTGTTGATTTCGTTTTCTTGCTCCATTTCAATACACTGTTTATCGAGAGCATCAAAATCAATCTCGTCTATAAAACTAAAGTCTCGAATATTGTTATGATCAATCAGCGAGTTGGTTCTATTGAAATATTTTAACAAATCCTTTTGCTCAACTTTATCGGAGATTTTAGACTTGATCTGCAATTCCACTACTTCGACTTGAGTAACATCTTTCTCGGCGGCGTTCACCAAAGACGATTTTCGAGGACTCTTGATTTCTGTTTTACTACTTTCAAAATATTTTCTCATTTGCTCCTGAGCCGTTTGTTTCGAGAGAGGACAAAGTTCCTTAATTTTCGTATTATTTTTTGCCTTTCTCTGTATTATTTCTTGCTTCAAATGATCAAAAGAGATCGCGGTTTTTTCACTCGGACGATGGTCATCATCTTTTGGGACCAAGAGCTTTGCAGATTCACAGAAAAGAGTTTCGGCTGGTTTTTCACAAGTCGGAGTAGGGGCTGTCACAGTGACGATTGGATTTTTGTCACCTACTTGTAACGTTGGGCCATTAGAGAGACTACTTTTACTCGCGGTTTCGATAAGAGAATTTATATTTTCGTCGTCAGAATCGTCTTTCAAATCTTGATCCGACAAAGAAGTATAAACAGTTTTAAATGACTGATTGGTGGTATCGGAAATCGATCCAGGAGTCGTTTGCCTGCTTTGTCTTGGAGAAGAGGTAAGCAGGTCAGGCAAATTATCCACAATTTCTACATCTTTAAAGCCAGTTTTATCGACTTGGTTACCAAGATTTATTTCCTTCCGCTCAGACTCCTTAGTTTTGTTTTCCTTTACCAATCGAAATTCATTCTCAATAATTTTAGAAAGGCCATTACTGTTTTCAAACTCACTGTTTACTGCAGGATTTGTTTGATCCAAATCAAGGGTATTCGACATGAATTTTGAATCAAGGGTCAAGTTGTGATTTTCGACAGGACAAATATAGTTTTTTAAAACAATTTCAGACAAATCGACGGGATATGCCTCGGGACTAGTATCGTTGTCCAAGGTTTTGGGAGTCGTTGGTGGTAATTGATAAGGTTCGATCAGGGTTGAATAAGAGTTTTTTTCAATAGGAGCGTCTACGGCAGCACTTTCACTAGGGAAGTTTTGAGGCGTATTATCTACAGAGACTTGAGAGAGTTTCACCTCAGTTTCCGAGCCAGTGTCCGTATCAGAACTTTGAGGTGGTACCTTCAGCCATACTTCCTGCTTTCTCAGTTCTCTAGCACGGACGTCATCTTCGTCTTCAGTTGCTGTTGCACTGTCTTCGTCTGAAAAAAAAACTAGATAAATTCGACACGCAACATGTCGAAAAAAAAGTCAAATTCATATAAAACGAATTTTATAGAGGTCTGCGCCGCCTCGCCACGACGAAGCCGCGCCGATTTTCATTCGACGCGCCGGCGTGACGCCCTTCAGTAAAATTGAAGTTTTTGTAGAGAACTTTCTCCTGCTAAAATTTAACGTCCTAAAATTTATAAACGTCATAATAAAGTCCTATTTTGCAACCACAATAGTTCTTAGAATTTCAAATTTTCAACACCAAAGTACATACCAAATGTCAAATAAATTGTAACTTAATAATAAAAGTTATGGATTTACTTAAAACAATCAAATAATGTCTTTGACTTGACTTGGAAAAGTTGAAAATGTGACCAGGAAAAACCGGGAAATGACCAGGAATTTTAAATTGGCGGATGAATCGCCATCCTGATAAAGTTCCACTTGTGACTAACTTAAGATTACTTCTTTGTCACTAACTCGTTCTGACGGTGGGTTTAACTATTGTTCATATTATTTATCCAATGTTTTTAAATATGTATTTAATTTTATAAATAAATTTTGTTTTCTATCTTCTTCCTATCTGTAAACAATAAAATGAATTACAAAAAAGACCGTTTTAGTAACTCGTGCCGATATTGACGCCGCCGAAAATTGAGAATGGCATCACGCCGGCGCATCGCCAGCCGCCGATCAAATTCAGCCTGAATGCCGCCGCCAAGTCACGTCGGCGCAGACCTCTAGTATTTTACTGAAAGAATAGAGGTACACAATATACAAATGTTATCAACTCTTATTCCATAGAGTGCAGATTAAAGACACATTTAGGTTCAAACAAAAATTTTACGAAATTGGTCAATATTTGATATCTAATGTAAAACATATTATTGCAAATTTTACAGTGCCTCGAAACTTGAAAATTTTTAAAAACACGTCTTTGTTTGTAGAAGGTGCTTTTTTGGGTTTGGTTTTGTTAATTAAAGAGGGGATGCTAACGTCAAAAAATTCTACAAAAATGAATACATGTAAACAGATTAATCGACGAGTTCTACAATAAAAAGTCTGGGACAGTTTATTTACTTTGTAAGAATAAAGTACTCTTCTTTCTTGAATCCGGTTTCAGAGTTTTAAAAGGGAAGCCAAGTTCCGCTCTGGGAAAGAATCCGGATAATCCAACTTCCGTTTCAAACAGGTTTTATTTCAATACCTATATTTTTACACATTCTTTTTCAATATACTACAAAATACCTTTGCTCTTGAAGGTTTATTATTCCTTTTTAAAAGGATAAAATTTCTTCATTTTTTTGCAACTATTATGATTCCAACTGACTTTCCATTAAATAAATACAATTACCTTCACTCGTACATTCATCGCTGGAGTCTTCGTACTCATTGCTTCCACTATCCGAGTGTTCTTCTGTAGGATGGTGTTGAGAATATCGAAGAGTCCAGTTCTTGGCGAGTTCGAGGGTTCCTTCCGTCGTCAAGGGTTGATCGATTGCTTCTTCGAAAACTTCATTTTCCTCGTCCGAATCACTGAGAAAATTACCAATCAATCGCATTATTAAATACACAACCAAAACTTAATCAAATTTTTTCCTCTTTTTTCTCTCCCCCGTTCTCTCGAGCTTGCACAATTTTTGTCAAAATTAGTCAATAAACAATTTTCAAAAAATAAATAAATAAAAATAGTCACCTCATGTCGGATACATCTTCACTTGATCCCATTTCTGCGGCAGAAGCTCCAAAGTTTCGATCTGTCCACTCGTCCTCGTCCATTTGACTGTGAGCCTCTTCAGCGTCCGATATTCTCGCTAAATTCTCAAATTCTATTCTCTCTGGTGTTTGACCTCGATCAAGCAAGTCGAGACCAGCGACTCCCTCTAAAGGTACTTTGGGCTGCAATTAGGCACAAATTGTTTTAAAAAATAGTTTCGCATTGCTCAACTATTTTCGATTATTCGAGAAACTGCGACACAAGTCTAGTCGCAGTGATATGATTATTAGTTGTCATACTTTATCCGGCGTCTTTATGTTGACGTTTGGTATGTTTTCTTTGTTCGTCATTGGAATCTTTTTCTTTTCCACTCTAGTCTTCATCGTTCCTGGGAGACCGAAATGCTGCGTGCAGTAGAAGCGCCCACCGCTCTTTTCCCTATCAAAAGTATGATTTCCTGGAAAAACAGAATCACGTACAGAACAAAATTTATTTTAAAAAGAATGAAAATCTACAAATTGATCATCAGCCGTTGAGATCTATTACCTATTCTAAGTGAAGTTGAGCAATATTCGCAGCGGAAACAGCCTCGGTGGAAGAATTTTCCCTCAGCACTCAGCCTCTCCATCAAATAAACTCTCTTATTGCAAAAGTGGCACATTTCAGAACCACCCTGCGCTGGTAGAGCAATCGTTGCTTTTGAATTCTGAAATATTGAAACTCATAATAGACACACAACTACTCTCGAAAAAAATCACACAAGGGGAAAAAGTCAACAAGCCAAAATTATATTTCTTGGATAAACATCACCTGTACAATACCCGCCAAGTTTTTCACACTTTTAATTTCATGACAAAAATGAGAATATTTAGTTTACTACTAGTTGACAATTTCAAAAAGTATTAGTCACATTATTTAATTCATTTCTACTAAAAAGAAATTCTACGAGTAAAATTTCGATTTCCGATTGTTTGCTGACTTTGCCTGGCATTTGTGAAATGTTGTACGTTGGCACTAATATTTACCACTCTTTGCACCTTGGGTTCAGCGTCTTGACTTTTATTAGCAAATTGTTCGGCCATCGCCGATACTTTATTGTGCCCAAGGACATTGCCTTCTTTGATCTTCCGGTCAATGGTTTTGAGGGTGTTGTCAATATCAGCGTACTTACTCTCCAGTTCCTTCGAATCGCGTCCCTTTTTCTCCATTTTGATTTGTCGAGCTAAAAACTGAATAAAAAATATAGTCGTCTGAAGAGAGCGAATAGAGTTGTTGAACTGATCAAGAGTGCCTACCTGTTCTCGACTCCACTTTGGTACTCGTTCCATTTTGTCGTGACTCCGGATTCCGCGGCCCATTTTGTTCTCTTCTATCTTCTTCTCTATCTCCTTCACATTCCAATCGGTCTTTTCAATCTTGCCTTTATTATAATGGCAACAAAACAAAATTAGATACTTCATATAATTGACAATATTTTTCAAGTAAAATTCTACAAACCAATCGCTCTCAAGAGATCTTTAGGCTTTTTGTCAGAAGAAGTTGTTCCTCTTAATTTGTCTTCAATGTTCTTTATCCTTCCAGAAAAATCATCGTCTGTGTTTCCTCTGTGATGACCGGCGTGCATTTTTGGTTCCCGATCCTAAAATAATAGATTAAACATCTTTTTCAATTTATCCAAAATAATGTGAGAGCTTATTTTCACTTTGTCTGAATCAAGCTTTTATTAATCGTTATTAGTCGTAGAGAAATAAATTTCTCTGCAAATCATACATTAAACACAAAAAATGTGGACAGCTGAGTGCTGTCATTTAGCAACAGAGACATGTTGAACGTGCAAGTCAATCAACACGCAATCGCAAGTTAAAATTGTTATAAAGGAATATGGAAAAAGTTCACACCGCCTAAGTTCACACTTGGCTTACTGGGTAAAGTATTTTCTGTTCGAGATCTTTCACCCTATCCTTGAAATCGGGAGCAGTTTGTCGATACAAAAATATAGAATAATCTTCGAAAGGTTCTTCCTTTTCATGTTTCGCATTCGCTGCCAGCATTTGCATACTTTTGTAGAATTGTTGGGTTGCCATTTTTCGCAGATACTGGCGTTTCCTCATGCGCTCTATTCGATTTTTTTCAATCTCCTCGAGTCTCTTCTGTCTTTCCGCCTTTACATTCATTTAGAAATGTATTCAATTTAGAATTTATTCAATAACAACACGTACTTTGTTAAAAAAATGAATCGATTAAAATAGGTACAAAATAACCGACTTCCTTGATTACAGCAAACTGAGAGCGACTGCCACAAATGCAAAACACATCGATACAAAAATGCCTTGACAAAAAATGGACTAAATTTCAATTTTTTTTTTTTTTTTTGAAATTGAAGAGAATCTCACCACAGTGGCACCCATTTTTTCTGTGCTGCGTCTTTTTCTAGATCGTCGACTCGCAGCATCAACTTTCTTCTCGGAGGATGCAATAAAGTTTTCGTAGCCGTGACGAACACCACGTGAGTGCCTTGGTGGTCGAGTTGTTTCCTGTTTCGAAATTCGACCAATGAGATGAGCCTTCTGTTCTGGTGTCAATTGACTCAACTGATTTGAAAATATCGGCCGTCTCTCTTCTATCCTCTCTTCAGGTTCCTTCAATTAAGATTATTTTTTAAAAATTTCCAAATAAAAATAATATATAAATTGCGGATATTAAATCTGTTTTAGATTTACCAATTTAGGATGTTTGATGTGAGGTATTTCTCCTCTGAATGCATCGTAAAGTTGAGTCAAGTAGGAGAACATGGACAATTTATTAGGTGCATCGCACGCTGCCATTTCTTCCCCCGTCATTATCTAAATTAAAATTATAAAATATTAAAATGCATGCCAATTATATTTAGATACATTATTATTTCAAGGGGTTGAATTTTAAAGAGGGGAAATTTACAGGGGATATATTGAGCTCCTTCTCCAAAATATCGAAAGCGAGTTGATTATTCTTGGCTGCTTCCTCGGATTTTAGTGACTGAAAGTCGATCAAATCTGGCCTGTATCTGTGTATGATGGCACAAAGAGCTAAGCCATTTTTGAAACAAGTACCCATGTCGTCTATTCGAACTGAATCGCAAAGAGCCACTTGCTTTTGTAACCAGTGGAGCAGTGTGTCTGGATGTACTTGAGTATCTGTTTTTTAAGTACAGAAATTTTTCCAAGTTATAAAAATAACAAAGAACTAAACCAACTCTAAATAAATTTGAAATACTGACCTCTTTTGCGTCGTTTTTTCGGTACATCGATTGTCGAATAAGCAGGAGGTTGCTTGATGGTACTTTCGGGGTCGTCAGTCTCCAAGAGACTTTGTACTTGAATCGGAGTTACTGAATGGGTGTTCAAGTTTGGATACCTTTAGAGGGGGGGGGGGGGGAGAAAGTCAATAATTTAAAACACAGTTTATATGACAGTTTAAATTAAAATGAAACGAGAATTTACCTCGTATGAGGATCTAAAGTGTAAGCAGCATAATCTCTGTTTAGATTTTCGGGTGTCGTTTGACCTAAAAGCCTGTAAATCGATTCTCGCTCTGCGAGAACTTCCAGGGGATTTAAAGAAGCGCCCCATCCTTTTATAGCCCAGCATGCATCGAGAGAACTCAAAAAACCTCTGGCACAACCAGATCCCGTTGGCCAAAATGGCTGAGAACAATTATACAAAGTCATAATGTCATAAAGCATTAAATTTATGATAATTTTTCAACACAAACAAACCTCTAAAAGACTATCGCCAACTAAAGTCATAAAAAGTCTGTGACCATGTCGTTCTATAATTCGACTAGCATTTTCCGCGGCATACATCGATGTAAAATCAAACATAGCTACGTCCGGTTGTCCGTAATGATTGACCGCAAACTCCATATCCATCATCTGGTATTCTGTGGAAAATTCAGCCGCTTCTCTTGCATAGAGCATTAAAGCCTCTCGATCAACGTTTTCCTTCCCGAGCAACTTTGCGGTGTCTGCATGATCCTAAAGTAAAAACCAACAAAACAAGCGTAGATCCTACGTAAAATTTTTGACCGAATATAATCCACAAATTTATCTACCTGAAAAATGACGCCCTTGTCGATAAGACTATGCTTCTTCGCAGTCATTACAAAATAGTGAGTGTCGTCCTTGTAATAAACGATATTCTCTAAATCGATACCCGTTTCTTGGTACAATTCCTTAAAGAACTTTTGATTAAAAATAAATGCTACTCCACTAATTTCCTCGACACGCGCCTCGGCTTCGGTCCTCTTGTTAATAAAATTGGCAGTAATTGCGATTGCTAGTTTTCCTCTGAATTCCTTACGCTTAAAACCGTCCAAAGTGTTTCTCTTTCCGTCGGCACCAATCAGCACGTCAAATTCATATTGCGAAACCGGATGATCGATTGGTGTTGTTTTTGCTCTCCAACCAATTTCTGTAAAAGTAAAATATTGAGAAAACGGCATTTTAAAAATTTTATCAAGTCTAATAAAAAAAAATACGAAAAGCAACTTGAATTAAAATTTTATTTACTGACTTTCCTGATCCTGGTTTTTTGGAGGTGGTAAGAGGGCGTCAAAACTGACGTTTTCGTAAAACTCCACCCCAAGGATCAAAGCGACTTTTAATAGTATACATTGCAGTTGACGAATGCTGATGTGATCGATCGCCCCGGCGCAGAATTTCCCGAAAAATTTCTTTGCTCCCAGACTTCGAAGATCTTGAATCACGAAAGGCCATAAATGAAGAACGTTATTCCGAGACATTCTGTCTCGTTTTTCAACCACCACTACTTTCGCTCCAAGCAACTGGGCTTCAATTGCAGATCGTAAACCGCAAGGTCCACCTCCAATTATCAACACCTGAAATATAAACAATATAGGTACTCTCTAGTACTATATACAAATTAAAATAAAGAGACTGAAAATTAACTTTAAATTAATTTAAAAACTAACCCTTGTATTAGGACAAGCTTTTCCCCGATTATAACATTTATGATTAGCCCTTTGATCAAATTTTTTCCACAAAGCTTGTGCTTTCCAGGATCTTAGTTTAGACTTGAGTTTTGGATAAAACTGAGCAACATTGGTAGGCCGCATCTTTAAAAGATCGCACAGATGTCGATAATGACCAAGAATGGATTTCAGCGTGGAGGCATTGCAAAATTGGTCGAAAACCTCGCTAGCCATCGCCACTTCCGGGGATGCAATTTGCTTCCTCCCCTGTAGATGGTCCATGATTCTGTCTCCAGAGGCTCTTTTTACACACACGTTGAATTTATCCTTGCTTGCCCATTATTGCCTGCAAGCACACAAAAATCAAATATACAAGTTTAATTTAAACAAAGCTTAATTATTTTGACAATATTAAAAGTGTGAAAAGCAAAAAAAATCTAAACTATACAAGATGAACGATGACTCGTCCCCCGAAAGTAGATTGAAAATGTCATGAGGATAGTGTTTTGGATGCTCAAAGCATCTCAGGTATTCAGTTCGAAATGCGGGCTAAATCCGGAACCATTTCAAGTTTCTAGCCTATACGCACTGATGCAGAGTGAATCCTTTGTAAACATGTATAAATATAATTTACAATCATTTAAAATAAAATTTAAATTACGCACCTAGAGTATAAAGATTCATAGATCAAGAGTCTTCTGATTGATATACGTTGCGCGAACCCCATATATTTTAGCTAAAATATGGCAGGCAGCTAAAAATAACACATTCATAGATTTTTGTTAAAAAATATTGTCAGAAAATTGTTTTCAGTTTTTCTTAAACTTGATCTTATTACATTATTTTGCAAATATTTCAGAAAAACAAAAAATGGACTTGATCACTTATCTTATTTATTACTTATTTAGATGGGTCATTCCAGAATAGATCGTCTGATAGCCGTTGCGACCTATTTTTTTTTTAATTTTAACGATATATATTGTTCCTGGGTGTTACTAGGATTAAATTTTCCCATTTATATAAACTAATATCTTGTTCTTTTTACATAAATTGTTTTTAAATGTTGATGAGTTGGATGAAAATAGCGCATGAACCACATTACAAAATTCTCTTTATTTAAGTCAATATACAAAATAATTTAAAGACCTAAAAAAGATATTGCGACTCAAGAATATTATTTTTTTCGAGATACCAATATTTTTTCATTTAAATATTGTACTCAATATTAAAAAAGGGTTTAATTTAAAATAGAGAAAAAAACACCAAATTTTTGCATCTTTAACCGTGGATTTCTCCCGAATTACTACTTCGAATATATTAAAACTTTTATATGAAAGTTATTTCCCTAAAATTCAGGAAGTACCCGCGGTACGTAGCAAATCAGTTGAGAGAACGCTTCGACTTGTTATTGACTCACACAGTCACAGTCATACATTTACGGTATAAATTTTTTTTTTTCTTTCTATTCTTATTGGTTCTGAATGATACTTTTCGAAGCAGATATGGATTTGGGAAAACATTCTATGTATCTCCGAATTTTTTAATTTTTCAATCTTTTTATATACTACAAAAAGTGCGTCTTCTGATAAGATCACATGTTATTTTCCATAATTGATTTTTCGATTATGAAGCTCTGAAAGGTTCCAAAATTTTAACCAGAGCTTCAGTGCATTTTAATACAACTGTCATCCAAATATCAAACGATTCTCATTTGTAATTCTATTACCGAGGGTACTCCCTTAATAAATTATTGCAGATCTTTAAAGAATTACGCTTCTTTAAGCTCAAAACTGGGTCTTGAAAATTCAAACTTGGTTTAAATGTGCCTTTTTCTTCTCTTCATATCTCCTAAAGAGAAAAATTAAAACAACTCAAATTTACAGAATATGACATATATATTGTCGATATGTACCTCCAATGCGAAAATTTGATGGAACCTTGCTTGATTATCAATTTATTTCACTTTAAAAATCGTGCAAGGTTAACCGCACATTTTAACCTGCACGATACGTAAACACCGTAAACACAATTTTTTAATTTAAATGAGAACAACCTAATTTAATAGACTAACTTCAGTCCTCTTGTGTTTATTACGCATTGTGCAGAATAAATGGGGTTAACCTTGCACGATTTTTAAAGTGAAATAAATTGATAACCAAGCAAGATCCCATCGAATTTTCGCATTAGAGGTGTACATATCAACAATACATGTCATATTCTGTAAATTTGAGTTGTTTTAATTTTTCTCCTTAAGAGATATGAAGAGAAGAAAAAACCACATTTGAACCAAGTTTGAATTTTCAAGACCCAGTTTTGGGCTTAAAGGTGCGTAATTCTTTCAAGATCTGCATTAATTTGGCTCCGGGATATTTATGCCATGCATTTTTTTTCTCCCTATATACAAAAATTCTCAAGGAGCCGTCCCATGTTGGCAGAAAACGACGACATAAAACAGAAACTCATAAGAGTGAAAGAGACAGACAGATCTATTTGTCTCTTTCGCTCTCATGATTTTCTACTTTACGCCGACGTTTTCTGCCCACATGGGACGGCCCCTTCAAGCACCCCGTCCCACCCTAGCGGAACGCGAGAACTGAAAAGTGACGGAGTAACGTCACTTTTCAGTCACCTTTCCGTTCTTTCGCAAAAAATGAATAAGAACAGCAGAAAATACATTTAAATTGCTGCA
>JBAGKK010015624.1:0-11769 GCA_037177015.1 Euceroptres primus
AGTTTTAATGCTCTGTCCACCAAATTTTTTATAACTCCCACTTTAGTTTGTATTGCATGGTTGGAAAGAAAGTTCAACGTTTGTCCTGAGTATGTAGGCTTTCTGTATCAATCAGTGATAATAACCCATCATCCATCCTAATCAAAGTTAAATCCAGAAAATTAATTTTGTTATCTTTTTCGATTTCTAAAGTGAACTGCAGTCGCGGATATACACTATTAAAATTGTTTAACAGACTTTCAACTTTGCTTCTACACAAAGTATAGAATCATCTACACTGCCGTCCAAAGTAAGAAGATACATAAGTGACATTGTTTCTGAAAACCTCAGTTTCTAAATCTTCCATTACTATTTGAGTTAAAACAGGTGACAAAACCGATCCAATGGATGTCCCAAACTTCTGTTTATAAACTTTGCCATGAAATTTGAAATATATTGAGTGGAATATAAAATCAATTGCCTCCAAAAACTGATTCTGTGTAATTTTAGTCCTTTTTTTAATCAACTTCCATCTTTTTTTAATCGAACATTTTACTTTCTCCAACGGAATATTAAGAAACATAGCAACAACATCAAAAGAAACCAAGACAATGGTCGGATGGTATTTTTTTATTCTTGATCAATTCTAAAAATTGTAAGTTATTCTTGACAGACGTTTTTGAAATAACAATTGATTCTTTGATCATTTTACTAAGGAACTCTAAGCTTTCTCGTTGGTGAACAAATTGTGGAAATTACTGGCCTTAGTGAAAAATTTTCTTTATGTGCTTTTACTAAGCCATATGCCAAAGACATACTAGTATTCGTGGTGTTGATATCTCTTTTTTCAACGTCCTTTCTCAAATGCCCTTTGATCCTAAAATTTTCAAATATTTTAAACGTTCCCTTTTGCAATGGTAATGTCTTGCCTTCTTGAACTTCATCGAAACTGTCTCTATCTTGAAACATCCGCAACATTTTTTCATTATATTCAAATCTTGATATGACCACAGTGATGCTACTCTTATCTGCTTTAGTTACTAAAATGTCCAGATTATTCTTTAAAAAAAGTTTCGTTTTGCATACGATTTATCGTGTTCCGTTCAAGAGTGATAAAATTATTAAACTGGGAAAAGATAAGTATGACAAACTAAACAAGCAAGGGATATTTACAAAGTTAAATGTAGAGATTGCAATGCAACTTACATAGAACAGACAGGAAGGGCGTTAAAAAATTAGAAGAAATAAACATCAGAGCAATTTATATGGGAATTCGAGGTATAATGTTCTGTCCAAACACGCACTAACACATGGTCATGATTTTAATTGGGAAGATGTTAAAATTTTGCATCACGAAAGACATCAGAGAAAGAGGGAATTCACTGATGTCACTTATTTTTTACTTTACTTTGGACGTCAGTTTTAATCCTTATATTCACCCTGATGAAGGCCTCGAAACATGTTGGTGTAGGTAGGTCTGTAGTACACCCTCTTCTTTTTTATTGTGGGAATGACGGAGATGGGGGGGGGGGAAGAAAAGTGAGTGAGAGGTTAGATAGGTAGGCTCTCTTTTCGGTTCCTTTCTCCCTCTTTTCTCGTTGGGGTACTTCTATCTCTAAAGAGTCGGAAACTTAAGGTTAGGCAATTTGCATTTCATGTCTGAGCCCTTTTTTGCATTGATTATGTGTTGTCATTGCATGGGATGACTCTTTGAGATTTGTAAATTCCTGGTCAAATGAAATATTTTAAACAGAGACATTAAGCCCCAAACTTTGGTACTGTTCAGAAAATTCATTTTTCGATTGCGAATTGTTCTTAGCCGTCCAAACATATACTTACATTTGGTGATCGAATATTCAAACTTGATATTACTGGCTGCTGCTGCTGCTGTTGTTGTTGTTGCTGTTGTTGTTGTGTATTAACAGTTTGAACAGCCATAGGCAAAGTGCGATTAGGTGGTTCGACGACGACTGGCTTCGAAGTGACTAAAGCTGCGGGTGTAACTGGATTGACCACAGTTGGTATTGGCAGTTGAGATTGCACCGCAGGTGTTGGTGGTAGTGTCGGCGGTGGCACTGTAGGTGCTACATTCTCAGATCGTCTAGGTGAACGCACTTTTATGCCTCTTCTTGGATGACCTGCATTGTTTTCGTTGGTTGATGCTGGTGATAAAGTTACGGATTTAGCATTTTGTTGGATTTGTCGCATATTCTGCATTCCGTGATCCTGAAAATTAATGTAAGAAACGTGTAAAAGAATTCTATCGTCCCTTCGTTCACTCTCTAATTCTCTACTCACCGATATAAAGTTAACTTGCAATCCAACAGAACGATTAATCTTTATAGGAGCAACAAATTTATCACTGGAAGCAGTTCTATCTGCAGCATTGCGTTTGAGAACCATCTCAAAGTCCTGAATTTGTTTAGCGAGCTGCTGACACCTAGCGCGTGTTGCTTCCTGATTTTTTTCTGATAAACGCGCTTGCTCCCGCAGCTTTCCAATTTCACTACTCATTGTAATAGTTTCAACTATCTTCTGAATCAGTAACTCTTCCAATTCCTGTTGACGCATCAATTTGAATAATATTACCCAATCTTTTAAAATTATTGTAAGGTTAATACCACGAAGTAGAATACAGATCTCAGATTTTGTTTATTTAGCGTCTTCATCTACCTTGAAAGAAATTGCGGACAATTTTGGAACTATAATATTACGTCACTCAATGACTACCGCACATTATCACTAAATAAAAGAAAATTTGAGATCTATGAACTGCATTTTTGGGAGTGCTTTCAATATACATATGTGGACTTCAAAGGGCCATTATGGACGGAATGGAGTTAAGCACAAAGTAGCATAAGGAGACTTGTCTCTCTTACGAAAAATAACCCCTGTTTTTGAAACCTTAATGGTGGTCAAGCTACAATAAGCAGACCTAGCGATCCTTGCGGGAAAATCTTATTCTTTGAAGCGTGGTCACGTGATATAAGATCACGTGACTACATGTCAACGTATAAGATTTTTTCGCAAGCTTTTCCCGCAAGGATCGCCAGGTCTGCTTATTGTAGTTTGGCCACCATTAAAGTTTCAAAAATAGGGGTTACTTTCGGCCAAGGTCACCTGAGGAGACGAGTCTCCTTATGCTACTTCGTAGAGTTAATTATCGAGGAGTATACCCGAGTAAATTCCCGACACTTTAAGCGCAAAACGAATCATCTACGTTGAAAAACGGCTCGTCCGGACATTTTTCAAGTTGGAAATTCAAAAAAGCTTACTTCGAGAAAATCACATTTGAAGTTGACGAGCGCCATAAGCGCACATGTTATTTTTTTCTTGTGAAAAAAATATTCCTACTTTCAGTTGCTATCGAGACATGATTATAGTTCAGATTGATTTAGCAAGGATCATATTGATTCAGCAGCATATTACACTGTTCGACATGATTTTTGTCCTTTAAAAAACTCTAGGTAATTCTTATAGGATTTTTTCCGCAGATTACGAATTCGTTGACAAAAGTGCTTCAGCACGTCGAGGTTTTTCGGAAAATGAGGTCAAAAGTTTTTAAAAAACGCGTTTTGGCACTCTATGGAAGTCCATATAATGTTAATGAGACGTGCAAGAATCTTCCACACGGGCTTAAATGAAAGCATGCCCCTTAAATTTTAAAGCAATTATACTGAAAACTAAAGGAAAGTAACGTGGATTTGTTGGGGAGAGCTTTTTCTACCAGCAAGCTCCAGCTGTAGCGCCCGTTTCGCTCGAATGGCATAGATGGAGCATGCTGGACGAAAAAACTGTTCCCAACGGTTGGACATGTTACTTTCCTTCAGTTTTTTGGTATAATTGCTTTAAAGTATAAGGTTCAAGCTTTTATTTGAGCTCATGTGGAAGATTCTAGCATGTCTCATTAATATTTGATGGGCTTCCAAAAAGTATCAAAAATGCGTTTTTTAAAAACATTTAGCCCCGAGTTTGAAAAAAAAATTCGACATCTCTTAAACTAGATACGGCCATTCATATGGAAGTCCACATATGGCGTGACCTCTCATATTCTACTTCGTGATTAATACATATTAGTTTAATTCAAGAAAAAAAACATAGACTTGATGAAAATATCTCTCAATTACACTACTATTGTCTCGCTCCCTTTCTGACCCCCATAATCTACTCTGAATTCGTATTTTTACCTCTTGTTTAAATTTTTTCAATTGTCCTTTGACGTCCCGCTGGAAGAACTTGCGTACATTGATAAGATTTCTGATTGATTCTTCGTCCTTTTTCACCACCACGTGCTTCTCTTCCTTTTTTAATTCCTTAACAAGATGCTTCGGCGGTTCTAAAGTCATCTTGATCTTCTTGACAGTGGCTTGACTTTTGTAAGAGTCTTCATCATCAACATTGTCCTCCTCCTCCTCCTCCTCCTCCCCATCTACAAGATTTCGCTTTAAAGAAGGAGGTGAAAGAGCAGAAGGTAAGTCTGCGAGCAGCAGCCTTGATCTGCTGTAATTCACGCTGACGTATTTTCCTGAATCGTCACTTTCCACGTCACTATCGTTTCCTAAAAACTTGGTTCTTATAATTTCTTCTGCGTTCTTAGCTGTTCTCCGCTTTTGTCTCCCGTTTCCTTCCCCTGTGAATGAAGTATAAAATATAATATTATACTATATCGCTCTGCTGATTACAATTGATAATGTTAAATAATGTTAGGGGAAGTCACGGAGTCTTGAACAGTTTGCAACTATTGTTCATATGACAAGGATGTGACATAATTTTAGTACAGAGTTTACTCGCTGCTGTCAGTTTTGAATTTAAGTTTTGCTTCATCCGATTGAATTATGAATAATATCTATTAATCTATTGATTCAAGTGTTTTTGTTCTTTCCCAGTAGCTAAATAGCTGAAGCATGACAGCGCATATATCTTGAAATTTTGTGACATTTCTGGTGTTCCTGGTTGCTAAGTAATCAATAAATTTTTGTATGCATTTGTTTTTTTACATTCTCATCAAATATATCGAAAATATAAAGGTACGTCCGGAATAGGAACTTATGTCGCTTATGCATGCATTTGAATGTTTATGCAGTTGCATATCAAGGTGCTTCTCCAATAGAAACCTAAGCTGGCATGTTTACGTATCGACGCAACGTGCAAGCTTAGGTTTCTATTGGAGAAGCACTTTCAGGTTTGGACATGTAGGTCCATGTCGTTGCCATGCTTGCCAAAGATTGACGTTGACATAAACCTCGTTGTCATGGTTGCCAAAGTTTTACATTGACGTAAACTTTTGCTAACCATGACAACGTCATGGACCTACACGTCAAAACCTATATGCAACTGCATAAGCACATTAATGCATGCATAAACGACATAAGAAGTTCCTATTCTGGACGCACCTTAAGATAAGAATGTATTAGTTTCGTGCAAAAATTTTAGGTTGAGTTTTCAATGGTTCTCCCAATTTTGAGACCCATAGAATAAAAATATGAGTATATGTTTGGTGCTGGGAATGATGGTCCCTATTGTTGAGCAACCTCTTATGTTATGTTATGTATGTATGTATGTATGTATGTATGCATGTATGTATGTTTATAGGACCGACCCACGAAGTAATAGTAAGGAGACCGAACAAGCTGTAGAAGCTGTTTCGATAAATTATTAAATTGAAATAATCTTAAATATATTTAAAGGAGATGGAAAATATTGAAAAACTTGGAGCTAGTCTGGAAACATTGCACTAAATGAAACCTTCTGGTGTTAGAATTTTTCATGGACAAATTTTTAATACTAAAATTTATAAGTTTCAGAAGATTAAGATAAATGTTACGTGTAAGGGGCATTTTTATCAAACTATGTAACTTTTGAGGCCATTTTCTCATTTTCTACCAAAAAATTAGACGAAACGTTATGGCTCTAAGACCTCGAACTGTCAATTATGTCAAATTTTCCCAATCATACTCTCCCCATCTGGAGTTAATTATATGTAAACACTTATACACTAAAGAATAAATTATTTTTAAGTCCCTACCTTGTCTAGTTTCAGTGGCAGGTATTATCGATGCTTCGAGCAATGCCGCGTTAGACCGTCGTTTTCTTCGCTGAAAAGTTGTCTTACTCTCACTGTTTGCATTTACTTTTAGTGTACTACTTGCAGAAGTCGAACTTTCATGACTCTCATTTGAACAATTGTCGTCATTAGTAATTTTCGATGTTTCATTTTGACGTTTCTCGTCCGAAACTTTTGACTTTGCGTCTTCAACAAGGCACTGTTGATTATTATCGTCTACAACCATCTTTTCCTCGTCGATGTCAATAATTTCATTGATGTGCTTTATATTTTTTTTCGAATCCACCTCCTCTTCCTCCTCCATCAACTCCTCCTCTTCCTCCTCTATCTCCTCCTCCTCTTCCCCTTCTTCCTCCACCAACTTATCATCTTCTACATCTTTCTTTTCAATAAACGAATTCTGAGAATTACTTTCATCTTCCTCACTAATCTTTGTCAAGACTTCATTACTGATATCGTTGCTAGTAATGACATTACTAATAGCATCATTACTAGCGTCATTGCTAACGTCATTACTAGCATCTTCCATAGTCAAATCATTTCTTCGAACGATTAACGACCCGTGAGTATCGTTGGTGTCTTCACTATCAAAAATGGTTTCTTTATTGGCGTCAGCTGCTGCCTTGGCATCTTCATTTGATTGGCAGGCGTTGTCATCAAAATCCATTTTTTCCATCTCTTGCAAACGCTTCTCCCCCTCTTCCTCTTTAATATTCCCTGTTGAACAAGCAACTACAGTCTCGGCTGATCTCATAGATAAATTAGAATTTTCTCCCTCTTCATCAACATTATCATCATCTAGCAGTCTTTCAGATTCTTTCAATATTTCGCTTTCGTTTAAAACAGCATCATCCTGCAAACACGCATCTTCCTCCATTAAAAGAGATTTTTCGAGATCCATCGGAACATCATCATCATTCTTATCATTCTTATCATTATCCTCTTCGCAGTCTTTAGGCATCTGTAGTTTTGTCTTGCTACTATCTGGCATCTCAACTTCGCTGGCTTCTTCAATTTTCTTTCTCTTCTCTTGTGCAAGCCTCGAAGCCTCCATACTAGCGATTTCCTCCAAACACTGATAAACTTTTGGTAGATTTTCCATCGCCAATTCAGAGTCTTCGTTCATACACATTGTTGACGGTGGGGTTGGTGGTGGCACATTACTAAGTTCACTTACATGTTCCGGTTCTCCTGCCTTTTTACTAGACAAAGCACGGTTATCGCTTTCAGCAGTAGGAGTTTCAAAGCCCATATCTTCCTGATTTTCTTCACAATTTTCAGGATCGTCATCTGGACTCTGTACACTGGTCAAGTCTGTTTCCTCATTCTGTGATACAACTTCGAGTTCTTTGATATTTAATTCTTTATCATTGCTACTAATATTAATACTGCCACAATTATCTTCAAGCATTTCAGCAGCGAATTCACCATTTTCATCGTTGAGATGTGCATACTCATCATTTGTTTGCGTTGAATTTATCATCTGCTGCTTCTCGTCAACTTTATTAACGGGCTCCGACGTATTTTCTGGAGTTAAATTCTTGTTTAATTCTTGGTTTGATGAAGACGGAGAAGGTGGCTTTGGCTGGCTGGCTTCAACAGGCTTTTCTGACGCCTCATCTGTTTCCATTATTAAAGTGTTTGGAAGACTAGGCACCGAGGTGGCTTCCTCAGTTTCAGCTGGCAAAGATTCCGTCGAATCAGTCGGACAGTCATTTATGTTTTCCTTCTCATTTTCACCATTTTCAGGACATAATCCTTCTTCACTGGTCGGATCGATTTCTTCAATTTTAACATCACTAATCGCTATTACCTTATCGCTTGCAATCAATTTCGGTTTCTTTACTTCAGCTATAGAGTTTTTACTTTCTTGTTCTTGTTTTGCCTTATTGTCGTCCTCATCATCATAGTCGTCGTTGTCCTCGTCATTCTTATCGTCATTATGGGCAGTAGAAGATGAACAGTCAACAATTCTCAATGCTGATGAATTGGTGGTTGCATCTTTTCTTCTATCCATTGATCTCGACTTAAAACTCCGACTGCTCTGTTCATTATAAGCCTGATGATGTTTAACTACGCCCCTTAACCTATTGTAATGATTGTATTTGTTGTAATATCTGTTACTCGTAGAGTCAAGGTCAGAAGCCCCATAATTACTATTTTGGTAAAATTTGCGTTGATGCGGCGATTGATGTCGACTATTAAAAGCCATACGAGGACGGTGACTGCTTTGACCCCACCGACAATCATAGTTTGAATAAAATCTAGGATCGTTCCCGTTCATGATTGTATCCTGATCACTTTCAGACTTTTCTAAACCATCCACGACAATCAACTTTGTTTGATCGACGTCACACTTCTCTTCGGACGTGTCACTCCTCCGCCTCCTCCGTCTTCTAGTGTCTTCGGCAATGAAAGGTTTTGCTTCGCTTGAAGAATTTTGCTGCTGACACGGCAATTTTTCTTCTTCACTTGTTGTGGCAAACGCTTCTTCAAGTATTCCAATTTTCGTGTCTGTAATCACACGCATGAAAACGATTTTAATTTGTAACCACAAATTAATGTTTTAAATTGTTTTGTTTCTGTACTTTAATACTGCAGTTTTAAATTGAACGTAAGCTTACAATTATAAAAATAATAGAAATATCACATGATACAGCTGGATACTGTTTTGCAAAACAATAATTGTCTAAATTAATTAATCATAATTATTGTACTAAAACACTATCACCTTGACTAAAAACTCTGACAGCTGAATTCGTTAATGTACTGGTCTGTATTTAATTTATGTATACAACTGTGCCAGACAGAAAAAAGAAATTCAAGATTAACAACAACGAATGTTGTCGAATTATTGAATATGTGCAGGTACACGAGTGTAGATATTTGGTTGAATCAAGTCAAGTTGTTGATTAATAAAATGTGTACACCTCCTTATTGCAGGTATATGAGAATTTTTTGACAACAGGCCCTAAATTATGGCTGAATCTTTCTTTGAAGATGGAGAGATAATCAAATTATTTTTCCATCAAAGAAAGATTTAGTTATAATTCAGGAGCTGTTGTTAAAAAATTCGCGTATGCATGAATTTTTCTCTTCTCACGTGTCCAAAAATTATGTTTCAAAATTCAATGGAAAAATTGGCATTTTTCAGCTTCCTGTACTTACCCACATGAGAAAATGTATTCAGAATCACATTGAGTGGGATAAACAATTTTTTGAAACTTCCTAGTTCATTTTTACAGTTTCAAGTCCCTTAAAGGGTGATTTATATGAATTTATACGAATTTATACGTCTACTCTGAAAGGAACTCGGCTTAATGGTAACGAATGATAATAAGCATTGTTTAAAGTATGATATATT
Source organism: Euceroptres primus (assembly GCA_037177015.1). Lineage (NCBI taxonomy): Eukaryota > Metazoa > Arthropoda > Insecta > Hymenoptera > Figitidae > Euceroptres > Euceroptres primus. Next base: position 9,408 of record JBAGKK010015624.1, read on the forward strand.
TTTTGTCTGTAAACAATCTTTAAAATAATATTAATATTTGTTCTTTCACCTCCATTTTCTATGGACAAGTGATCCCATTGTAGCCACCTTGCACTTCCCATGCTTTAAATAGGCGGCGCACAATAAATTGGTTAGCCTTCACGGGTATATTTACAGGAAATTAAATATAGTAGTAACCAATGAGTTCCGTCTACTTGAGTCATGCGCAGTTGCGTAAAGGAGATTTTTCAATCTTGAACAAATTTTTTTTTCAAGATTATTTATTGATAAATATATTATAATAATTGAGGAATTTCGGGAAAGGAGAAATGTATATAGAAAGAGGGTAAGAATTTCTCCATATAAAACTATTATTATTATTTAATTTTTAAACAAGTTAAAGCCCCCATTTTTCAATTTTTTTTTTTTTTTTTGAAATTATTGATTTTCTTTGAGGTAACTAGCTTTACTATAATAGCCATATGCTCATACAATAAGAACGTTTTCAGACAAATCACGGTAGTGAGATACTCTTACGCGTTGCAAAAATTCTGTTCTTGACTTTTTTAAGTAATTTATGACACACTAGCTTTCGATAAATATTATCTCCCTTTCATCCGAAAAAATGCATTTAAAATTTTTGAAAATGACAACTCGATAAAGACCATTTGGTTTTTCCTTCCCGAAACACAAACAATTTTTTTCTTATGTTTGCACCCTTGCGGAACAAAACATTTTTACGTTTTCGAGTGGATCAATCGTTCATCTACCGGAGGCTAATGTCACACGAGTTGCTTATTCTGACGAATTCAGGAGAAAACCTAAGACTCGAACCACTAATATTTCTAAAAAATGCATGAATTCTCCATGTAATGTTTTTAAAAATTTAATGAAATATTTTCTCCGCTAATGTTTTTTAAGAGATCCTGGGAGTACAGAAATTTCTTCAGTGAATATCTGCAAATCACATTTTTATGCAGTATTAAAGCATAGATAAAACATTTTTGAAGAACTGAAATATTTTAGACCTTAGGTCGATGGAACATTTTTGTATTATGTGGTAGTAAAACTTGATATCAAACAAGGTGTAAGCAATCTTACAATTCGTATTAAACCGCTGCCATGTTTACATATCTACAGTATTACATCTACAGTTTACATATATACAGTATTAAGAGTATAATAATTTTGAAAATAAATCAAAGAGAAAGAGCAAAGAAATTACAAAAATGTGTAGCAGGAAGCAGTAGTAAAACTCCTATTTATGACCTCTTGTGCTGAATATTTTTTCTACCAGTAGTTTAACGAAGCAGGAAACCAAAAGATATCGCCCAATTTGGAAAAAATGAACGAGAATCACCCACACAACAGACCTGAAATCATGAAACATGATAAACATCTTACCCTCAGGTGTCTCTTCTTCCTTTAGTGGTTTATAAAAATGTTGAGAGGATCCAACATCGTCTTGCTCAGCTTCATCGTCATCAGACAATTTCAAGCGTAAGCTATCGTCAGAGAGTGCTTCGTCCTCATCAACATCCTCCTCACCAGTTGCTGCTCCTGATGCTGCTTCTTCTGATGCAACGCCGTTCAAGAGTTCTTCCTCTCTTTCCTTCGATATATCATTCGAATCACGTGGATCAGTACTTAGTAAAGAGCAAAGCTTGTTTGATTCAGTAGAAGGAAGTGTGTCGATTCTTACTGCCTCCATTTTATCAAAGAAGAATTCAAAAAGTCACAGAGATCCCATTACTCCCATAATCCTACTACTCTGCGAATAACCAAAGTTTTTTTTTTCTTAAAATAGATTTGCAAATTCTATCATGATTGATGCATTGGACGAAAGATAAACGCAAATTTATTTAAACTCGTTTGATTACTTCAGAATTTTAATTTGCTTTTACTTATCATCTGTATGTATATTGTATAGTATAGCAGCATCAATTGAAACCCTGATGAGTATCAGCCAAACACACATTCATGGAAAGAAGCAGAGTTGGTGCTTATTTGTAGATTTTTCAAAACTATTTAATTCTGTAGAAAACGAAGCATACTAAGAGGTACTTGCAAGCATACTATAAAACAACAGAGGTTTAATCTGAAATATGGTCAGGATTTCCCTAGCAGAAAAAAAAAAAAAATAATGATCTAAAAACTAAGTTCACATTAGGAACAAACAATTCCTTTTAAGTAATTTTCATAAAGCATTGAAAACTTACAAAACACATCAAATTTCAGTTCCAATATTTCAGTTCTCAAAAATCCCCAAGATACACAGAAAAAAATCGTTCCTGAAATTTTACTGAAATACAGTAGGACCTCGTTCGTGTCGCACTCGTTCGTGTCGCAGTCGCCTTCGTGTCGTGGTCACGTGACCCCTCAA
>JBAGKK010015635.1:0-11768 GCA_037177015.1 Euceroptres primus
AAATTACGAATTTACGTGTGTAGAACACATAAATATGATTATTTGTTTACTTATTTGTTATTAAAAAAACCGAAAATAAACAATTTGACTAAGACATGATGATCGCTAGATAAATCCTTCACTAAGTAATGTTGACACAAACTTTTAGACTTTAATCTGCAATGGTTCAGGAGTAATTAATTTCTGAAAAAAAACTGAACTTTTTATTGATTGCTTGAGAACTTCTTCAAAAATCGATATTTCATAAAAAACACCGGGGTCTTTTTTATGGTTAAAAGCTTTCCATTAATATAAAAATTTCCAAGTTTCTACATCAAGTCGAAAATCAGGTGACAAGTTGAGAAATTTTGACTCAGTGCAGTTCGACTATGGATACTGTGGTTGAACAGTGTAAATAAATCATTTATTGAAAAGTTGCATACGAAAGAAAAGCATGATAAACTGTGTTTCTGATAGATTGATTCTCGTATAACCACGTTGAATCACGGTCGAGTTTCTGGCCTTATCCCTGAGGACGGGCTGTTGACAACTTTTTTCTGTCGCGCAGAAAAATTTGAGCGGCCAAATCAACCCTTCGACAGTTGGAAATAGCCTGTTCATGGCGTCAGCACGTTCACATCGCGTCGAACGTTGACGTTTGCGTGACCTATAGACCTTTTCATTTAAGACAAACGATAGAACGAAACGATAGAGCGCATGTCACAATTTTCGAGCACATTCTGTAAGAAGGAAAGACACAGAGATTTCGGAAGTCTTTTTTCCCACTTACGAAACGGAAGTTAAAAGTGCTCGAAACGTTTGAAGGTGTCCATGAGGTCACCCTTGTGAAAATATATACCAAGTTTATACCACTTTTAGACCAGGAATATACCAACTTTAATTACATTAATACAAGTATGGTTCACAAATGACTATATTGAGGACCCTTCTCGGAACTCTTCAATAAAAGTATGTCCAGGTAGAGAGCTTTCAAATTTATAATTAAATCTGATTTAAAAATGTTAATGAAAGATAGAGCACCTCAATTTGATAACGAATTTCCCAGCCTGAGACGTGGGCTAATTTAAATAATACTCACACGCCAGTGTGGGGTACAATCCGGATAAAATAAAATCTGTGATCAGATTCACGAAATTCAAGATGGCAGCCATACAATTCAATTAAAAACTTTCTACTGTACTCCGTAAAGCAAAACCGTGATAACATTGCTATGTTTTTGCCTCCAGTCACTACTGTACTCTGATAAAGAAATCGAAACAATTAATTTTTTTCACTTATCATTTATTTATCGTCAGCAGTAATTGTAATGGATAACAACAGTTTGTGATGACTGCAGTAACTAATGTAATCCCGTGAGAGGAAGAAATCGAGAGAGAGAGAGATTCCAGTCACAGCTTTAGAAAACACCTCACACCACTCACCACTACAAGCTCACGCGCAGTGCCGCCTGCTGAACATCGAACGATGAGTGAGAGTGTAGTTATAAGTGGAGGGTCAGATTTTCGGAAAGCGCCTTTCACTTCTAAATAGGCTCGTTGACTTCTACCGCTCGCCTTAATAGACGATGACGCCAGCGTCATCCATTTTCGTAACGCGATTTCGTGACAGAAAATGCGCTCACCCACACGCCTAAAACATATTAATGTTAAAATTTTTCAATTTTGAAATTCGCGCTTTGAAAGTTCAAAATTCATATTCAGCAGATCGTGACGATTCCAGATATCTAAAATTTGCCATGAAAAGTTTAAAATTAGAATAAATCTAACACAACATTCGAAAATAATATTGTCAAAAAAACGAAAATAATATTTTATCTGCACAAGTCAAAACTTTCGTGATCTCCTGGCGACCATAATCACTTTTAGACCAAGTCTTATACCTGCTGTGTATACCTATATATACGTAGTATAAATCTGGTATATATTTTCACAAGGGATACTATAATGTAATGCATATTATATTACAATGTGATGCATGTTATATTGTAATGTGATGTATATTATATTATAATATGACATATATTGTATGGCTGCCGTTACGCGAGCATGCACGAGAAAGCGGTTGGTCACACAAGTTTTATCGATTTTCAAGACCAGCTGTGTTTACGTCGTTCAAAAATGGCAAATGTAAACAGCAACCAAAGTGATCATCTTGACACATATGGTAAATGCAAATTACCCATTACATCTGACACAGGGTGTGTTAAATGCATGGGATGTACTGCTTGTTACCATACAGACTGAGCTGCTAAAATCAAATGTAACTCTGAGGCCCGTTTTCAACTCTCTTGTGGATCCAGATCATGACGGAATACGAGAAGTGCTACACGGAATTTAAGATCGACCTTACTAAAACTCGTATCTCGGTTGACAATTTATCCAGCAAAATGGAAAATGTTTCATCCAACGTATCACATATGGATATTCGTTTGACAGCACTGGAGGAGAAAGTGATGGCGCATGAGAAATCTGTGGAGAGAAGAATTAATTATATTGCTGATAAGGTTAACAGTAACCCTAATCCAACTCCGGAATGCTCATCCCAACATTCATGTGATGTGGAATCCTTTATTAAGGAGATTAACTAACGCAACTCACGTGAGAAAAAATCCTAATTTTTAACATGCCGGAATCTGAGTCTGAAGGAGATGTTTCTGTACGATAACGACAAATCTACATGGAATTATTCCACGAAACTCTACCACTTCTAATTTGCTAATTTTTACACAGAAAATCAAGGATTTACTTGTTGAATATGATCAGGTTGATTTTATTTTTACTGATATTTCTAAATCATTCAATAAGGTCGACCACAATATTCTAATAGAGAAAACGTATAACATAGGAATTCCGCACAAACTTTTACTTCTCATCGAATCATATCTGGCGAATAGGCATCATGTTGTACAATATGCTGGTCACTCTTCTGGGCCATTTATGCCATCGTCTGGAGTACCTCAAGGATCAACTTTGGTTCCATTGCTTTTTCTAATATTTATGAATGATGTATCGCTTATCTTGGACTGTTACAATCTACTATATGCAGATGATGTGAAATTTTTTTTACCAATTGCGAATCTAAACTCTTGTTTAAATCTCCAAGCTAATCTTAATCTTTTTAGCAACTGGTGTAAAATGAATTGAGTTTAAATCCATCGAAATGCAAGATACTATCTTTCTTAAACAAAAATGTAGTTTTGCACCACAGGTACTCCATTGATGGCATGGAACTCGAAAGAGTTGAAGTATTCAGGGACCTCGGAATTTTCTTTGATAGTAGGATGACCTTTCAGGACCACATAAGCGAAATAGTAGTTAGTGTGAATAAAACTCTTGGTTTTTTAATGAGGGCATGTAAACATTTTAAAACGATAACTCCGTTAATGACGCTCATTTGTTCACTGGTTAGATTCAAGCTTGAATATGCGTCTGTCGTCTGGGCACCACAAACAATGAATCAAATCAAATAAATTGAGAGTTGCCAAAGGCATTTTCTAAAGTATTTAGCATGGAAAGAGGATAGAGCCTATCCTCCTCGTGGGTCTGATCATCAGGCTCTACGTAACAAATTTTAGGTTTGGTCACTTGAAGACAGACGCACAGTTTTAAGTATTATAACACTATTTAAAATCACTCGTGGACTAATTGAGTGACCAGAATTTCTGGAACTCCCATCTTTACATGCGCCGAAATACTGCACTAGAGATTCGACAATGTTTTATCTCAGAAAGAACCAGCCTCGTTACTCTCCGCTATTTAACATGTGCAGCAATACTAATATGCTTGTTCTTGAATCAGTCAACAATAATGTTGATTTCTTCTTTATCTCACTTGAAGAATTTACTACTGCCGTTCATAAATTTATTGTAAGCACGAACACACAGTAAAATTTTGTAAAAGCCTGCCTGCGTGCTCACGCTTAAACTGTACGTATAGGTACCTTTATGTAGCCCCATCACTAGTTCTCTGAACTGTTGGACTTACTAATTTTCAAATAAGTAAATAAATTAATTAATTACAATATGATGTGTATTATATTTTATATGATGTACATTATATTATAATTTGATGTATATTATATTAAAATATGATGTACATTTTACAGTCGAATCTCCACCATTTCATGATTTCGGGGGGGTCATGAAAAGATGGAGATAGCTCGGAGGGGAAGTTGAAAGTTGCGCAGCAGGCATTTGTGCAAACATGTATGTGTACATGTATGAGTGTAAACTATCTGCTTCAACGCCTTCTCGAGAGTAGGGCCAAACGATCAAGACTAGTTGTGGGGCACTTGAAATGGTAGAAGATGAAATGGTGGAGTTCCTACTGTATTATAATGTGAAGCATATTTTACTACAATGTGATGCATCTTATACTATAATGTCATGTATACTGTGTTATCATATGATGTTATAGTATGAAGTATGTTACATTTTGATACGATGCATATTATATCAATTAAAATATGATGCGTATACCAGATAAACATTATAATGCAATATGGTGCATTTTAAATGTACCACATGCATATTATGCGAGAAAGGGCTGTAGCCGAGGAGGTAACCCTGAAGTTTCTTTTTAAAATTTTTAACATTTTTATTCAGTTTAAATAAAATTTCTTTGAAACTTAACTTAGTTTCAAAATTAAATTTAACAAACTACAATTTTAATGATCAAGAAGTAAACTTCGACCAATATTGCCAATTAGCAACTGTGCAACAGCTCAAAAATTTTGTGACTTCTGCGAACTTCAATTTTATTGTTAAAATTAGAAAGTCGCGTAAAACGATCCTCCATGCGCGATCAACGAGCGTCGCATCGGTTCAAACTGATCATGATACAGACTCATTGGTTTAGGATCCCGTTCGCGAACTTTCAATCCAAACAGCAAATCAAGCTGGTTCCGCGAGTACTTTCTAGAACAAATCAAAGGTTGGGGACATCTTAAAACTCGCGCGCGACACCATTCCATCTTTTGACGGAACAAACATGTCGGTGAACATGTTCATCGAAAATTGCAGAGCCGCTGCAGTTTCCGTAGAAAAGGAGCATCAATTCGAAATTTTATGCGCGGATTAGATCGAGAAACACTTTACTTCGTTAAAGAAAGGTCGCCCTCCACCCTGAATGAGGCTATTGAGTTTGTTGCCGAGGCAGGTTTAGAAAACACTACGTGGAATAGTGTCCACGGTGTACATAACGAATGCGCTGAATCAACATCAAACCTTAACGACAAATTCGCCGGATCTCAAAAACATGTTGCTGCCATTCGAGGTAATGTAGATGTAGATTTTGTAAATGAAACACGAAATGGAAAGGGACGATTGTTGTCCTCAGTACAGTGTTACTATTGCCAAGAATTTAGGCATTTTAAGCTAAACTGCCCCAAACTACAAAATAAAGGGAATTCCGATAAAAAATCTGTAGGCAATATAAACTTTTCATATTGCGGATTAGATAACCACGTAGTTGCGCAATGTAGATTGAAGGAAAGATACGAAAAAGAGTGTCAAAATAAGAAGAGTATGTACATGTCGAGAAAGGATTTAAACTCTCGTCGATAAAAAACGGCTTTTAACGCTCTCCTTCCCTCTAATGAATTCCCCCTCCACTTTTTAAAGATTAATGGACAGATTGCTCAGTGGACTTTAAAGCACAAGGCATTTAATTTCCGAAGACGGTGTGAAACTAGTTTCTCAGAATGTTTAAGCCGTGAAAAATTTCCCTGTTCCGAAGAATAGAAAAAACATTAAACAGTTTTTAGGGTTAGTAGGCTACTACCGTCGGTTCACCAAAAACTTTGCAAGCATAGCCAAACCGTTGAATAATCTGTTAAAAAAGGAAGTGCTATTTAATTGGACCGACACTGAGCAGAAAGCCTTCGAAACACTTTGAGATAAAATTTGCTCTGAACCTGTTCTTTAGTATCCAGATTTTGCAAAACCCTTCTTAATTACCGCATACGCTTCAGACTACGCATTGGGAGCAGTTCTAAATCAAGGACCTATAGGGGACGACTTACCTGTATCATTTGCATCGAGAACCCTTAATTCGGCAGAATGTAGATACACTACCTCTGAAAAGGAACTTTTAGCGATAGTTTTTGCCGTTGAACATTTTCAACCTTTTGTTCCAGTGTCCAGACTAGTCCGTTGGAAAAGAAAATTGAGCGAGTACGACTACGAAATAGTGTACAAGCCAGGAAAGCTAAACGCTAACGCTGACGCGCTTTCCCGAAACCCTTGTGATAGAGTTGAAGTAGAAAAAGATAAGTCTAGTGAGGCGGCATTGCCTTGTCCCTCAGTCGCTCAGATCCTGAACTACGCAGATCACGAACTGGAGGATGAGAGGGTTGGGCGAAGAGGTGGTTCACTAAGAAATTGTGATGATAGTACAATAGTAATAGACAATATTATTGAGAATATCTTCTTGAATCACGGGGCAATATTCTATTGTCACGCATATGACAAACGAAAAAGTGAGTGCCGATAGTGATTCGGACTCGGATGATTATGAAACAGCTCCCGAAGATAAAGACAAGGAGATCCTTTCCCAGGTTCAGCAATATGATACAACCAGGTATCACTTGTTGCTGGGCGACGGTAGGGGCCCCGTATCAGCGCAGTGTCCTATCACTAGGTATGGTGCACAAGTTGTGGGGATGAGGCACTCGAACTCCGGAGTTAATAATTTTCAGACGACAGACGAGACGCAGCAGGACCAAAATATGTCAGTAGGTCAGGGAACCCCAGTTACGATACGCGCCAAAGGCACCAGGTCCAGCGCAAGCCTCGAGTGGAAAGAGCGAAGAAGCGAGACACAGATAGAACCCTCATCCATTTTGATCGTAGTCGACGTCTGCTTGAAACATAGCAAGGATAAATTGTTGATTAGTAAGAGACACATAGTCAACTTCATATCAGCTGACTGTGCCCTTAATGCACCTATTTATAAGAATTTAGTTTCAGAAAAATTTATCTCAGAAGATAATTTGCAAGCTTAGAATCTACAAGTAGGTCAAACGATTGTTTTTACATATAACGAGCGTTACATCTTCAACGTTGTCGTCAAAGTAAAAATAGAAGATCCTCCATTCTTAAATAACATTTCTCAAGAAATAAAATCCCTAACAGAGGTAATGATTTCTTTGAATTTTCAGTGCGTGAAATTTTCAACTGTAGGAAATGGATTAAACGATTTGTCCTGGTCTTCCATCGAAAAAATAATCCGACAACATTTTTCCGGAAGTGGACTACGTGCCTACATTTTTTCAGGTGAAATTATCACCCCAGAAAAGGACTATTGTTTAAAAATAATCAAGGAATTTCATGAGTCGACTATTGGAGGATACAAAGGTGTATCCAAACATTCTGGCGTATTAGGTCCGATTATTTCTGGAAAAATCTTAAAACAGATGTTCAGAAATACGTAAAACATTGTAGAAAATGCCAAGAAAACAAATTAGTGAAAACGAGATAATCTCTGCGGATACACCAGCAGCCCCCTTTAAAAAAATCCAAATCGATATAGTCGGTCCATTACCCATAACTCCTCGTGGTAATAAATACATTTTGACAATTCAGGACAATTTTTCGAAATATTCGGACGCGGCACCCATTTCAAAAATAGATGCAGAACAGTAGCTACGGCCCTAACAGAACAGTTCATCTCTCGATACGGTTGTCCGCATTTAATTCACACTGACCGAGGCACAAACTCCACGAGCAACCTCAGGAAAATATTCTGTAAGATCTGCAACATCGAAGGAGTCACTTCTACTGTCTACCGAAACCTAAATATTGTCAAAAAACACCACTTTTAAACCCGCGTATTTACGAATATACATTTCTAAAAAAAGTTTTATCGGTACGAATAAATTATTTACACTTATATCTATCACTCGCAAAAACTTCGGAAATGTACTTTGCGTGATTTTCTTTTAAATTGCGTTTTAAATTTTGTCTCGTCGGCCTGATTTTGAGAGTGTTAACCAAAATAGGTAAAGAAAACTGAAGGAAGCAGTCAATGTCTCAAACCCTTTCCTTTTTTGAATTTAAAATTCGTCACAAATTTAACACCTGAAGGAAGTACAATGAATTAATATTTTCAAACAATTTCAAAATAATTTTGAAATTATTTTGAAATAATTTTGAAATTGATATATTTTAAAATAATTTGAGATAATTTTGAAACTATTGAAAATAGTAATTCATTGCTTTTTCTTGAGGCGTAAAATTTGTATTGAATTTTAAATTCAAAAAAGGAAAGGAATCGAGACATTGACTGCTTCCTTCAATTTTCTTTTCCTACTTTGGTTAAGTCTGTCAAAATCAAGCCGGCGAGACAAAATTTTAAACGCAATTTAAAAGAAAAACAAGCAAAGTACATCCGCGAAGCTTTTGTGAGTGATGGATACAAGTGTAAATAATTTATTTATATAGATAAAACTTTTTTTAAAAATGTTTATTCGTAAATTCGCAGAATTAAAAGTGGTGTTTTTTTGCTAATTTTCAGTTTTTCGAAGATGAAAATCTGGAGGACTGAATTTTTACGGATAATTTCACTGAATGCCATGAAAAAGGCTGGCATTAATCTGCGTTCTGAAACAAATTTTAAATTTTTCGGTAATGTATTTTACTTGTAATAAATTATCAAACTTTACAAAAATGACACATTTTAACAGGTCACATCAAACACGTTTTTTTCATGTCCTATTTCAACTATAACTCCGAAAGAGCATTATAAATAATAAATTTAAATCATCCCTAATCGCACTGTTTTTCTCTACTTAATTTTAATAAAATAACTAAAGTATTGACGTACTGTCGTCATGTTCCATACGTCCGCATGTTTTCAAAAATTTTTCCGAAGTCTTTCCGAAATACAACATTCGCATTTTTTAAATTTTTGGGTCCGTATTCTTGCTTAGTAATATAAGCGTGGAGTCTTTTTTACTTGAGTTCTGAATATTTCTAAGTAATGTGAATGCATATGAAGTTGATGTACAACTTTAGGAATGGAAATCATTTTCGTGGAGTTTGAGAGGGGAAAAAAGGGAGAAAATAAAGTCGAACATCCCTAACCTCAAAAGTCACTAAGTTCGCAATGCATGACATTCGACCTTGTCAATATAATTATTTAAAGAATCTTTTAAAAGTATTCCAAAGACAGGTAAAAATTATTAAAAATATGTAAAACATCTATGATTGCGCATTTTATTTGATATTGACTACGCGGGGCATTATTTATCAAGTGCTCGTTTCTCGGGCTCAAATTTAAAAAATTTTAGTCCTTTTAGATGGCACTTCAAAAAAGAAAGATTGATCAGTTTGGTCAAAAACTCGCCGAGGTAGAGGGGGTGAAATTTGTGTACTTTGCGCAAAGAAACTCTATTTTGGATATAAATATTTTTTTATGTATGGCATATAAATAATTATGACCCAAACGTTTTCGATAGACTTTTTCTCAATCCTTCGAATGAAATTTAAAAAATTTTTTAAAATTCAAAATTTAGCCATTATTTTTGAAAATCAAAGACTTTTTTGACTTTTTTGTAAGTTCGACCCTTTTTTTCTTTTATTTTTAACTAAAAATAAAGCTTGAAATGCTTACTTTCAGATCCATAAATAGCACAATTTTTTGATGTTTTTGAAAAATTGAATTTTAAGTAACCTGGTAAATTCAAAAAATTTTCCTATGCACGAAAAAAATTCGGAAAAATTTTGTATGTACAGTTTTTAATGAGAAACAATATTTTGAAAACAGAAATTCCCAAACCGCCAATTTTCCCGGCACTGCAAAATACGTATATTTAATTATAATTTTTATTGAGATAAAATTAAATTATACTTACGCGTACTGTAGTGATCTCGCAGTCGATAAAATTTTGTTAATTGTAAATGGGACAAAATTCCGTCTAAAAGTATTTCATAAATTCCGAGGATGCAGACGAAAATTTATAAAGAGATGGTCGATAGGAGAATCAACACTTGACAAAAATATATTTTCTGCACGACACCGACACTTTTGTCGAACTCTTAGGGTCAACGCAAAATTCTAAGACTCTATTCTTTCTTATTATAATAAGAATTTGGTCACTTATTAAATAAGTAAATAGTAAATAAGTAAATAGTAAATAGTAAATAAGTAAATAGTAAACGGGGTCGAAGTGAAATATTGGGAAGACATAATCCAGAAGAAGAGAGATCGAAAATCTGACGTCTGAGTTCATTCGAAGCAGACGAAACTTGATCACACTTGCAAAAAATATATTCTTACTCACAACTCTGACGCTTTTGACGAAATCTTAAAGTCAACGCAAAATTCTAAGACTTTATTCTATCTTATTATAATAATAATTTGGTAATTTATTGCGGTAAACGGCGTCAAAGTGAAATTTTTTGGAAATCAATTCTGGATGGAGCTGCATCAATAATATGATGGAGAAGTTACTTGGAGATCCACCTAGTGGTCTTAAGAGATCCACTCTTGTAACTGCACTATTATCGACCACTGCAGGAAAGCCGAGCTGATAATTATTTTCTTATTTATTTTAGCAAATTTTCCTGGAAGAAATAATGATTTATCTAAAAATAAAAAAATAAGCCAGCTTTTGCGAAAAGGAATGTGGAAAAAATGTGTGCATTTGTAATTCGTACATAAAATGTGCACGCGAGATTTAGAAATTTTGTACAAGTTTTTAGTTAGGTATAATTATCATCAGGTGCAGACGCAATTTCGGAAATAGAATTATTATATTATATGCACTAATTTAGCCATAATATAAATAAAAAATAATTGTATAATATTTTACTATAAAATATCTGTACCACTCCCTGGAATACAATCAGATATACGCAAATTGTCAATAACCTATATTAAAAAATTATAATATGTACATAATTTTAATAAACCATACAAATAATTAAATAAATAAGCATATAATTAAATAAAATGGAAAAAATATGCGGGCATCGAGAATAGAACGCGCAGCCTTCCGCTCCTAAACCAAGCACGCTATCGCCTGAGCCATTGAATCATCTACAAGGCAATGTCGCTATGGACATATGCAGTGCTTTGAATTTTTCTGACCAGTTTTTCTCGACATTGGCGAATAAGCGCATCGAGCATGTATATTATATTATATATTATGATAATATATAATAATACTATAATAATTATAACTGAAAACTTGTACAAAATTTCTAAATCTCTCGTGCACATTTTATGAACAAATTACAAATGCACACACTTTTCCACCTTTCTTTTTGAAAAAGCTGGCTTATTTTTGTATTTTTAGATTAATCATTATTTCTGCAAGGAAAATTTGATAGAATAAATACGAAAAATAATTATCAGCTCAGCTTTCCTGTAGCGGTCGATAATAGTGCAGTTACAAGAGTGGATATCTTAGGTCCACTAGGTGGATCTCCAAGTAACTTCTGCATCATATTATTGATGCAGCTCCATCCAGAATTGATTTCCAAACGATTTCACTTTTACGCCGTTTACCGCAATAAATGACCAAATTCTTATTGTAATAAGGAAGCATTTCTTCGTCTTAGAATTTTGCATTAATCCTAAGATTTCGTCAAGAGTGTCAGTGTTGTGAGTGAGAATATATTGTTTGCAAGTGTGATCAAGTTTCGTCTGCTTCGAATGAACTCAGACGTCAGATTTTCGATATCTTTTTTTCTGGATTATGTCTTTCCAATATTTCACTTCGACGCCGTTTACCGCAATAAATGACCAAATTCTTATTATAATAAG